>JAMKCH010002224.1:0-45284 GCA_023653785.1 Ophioderma brevispina | reverse complement strand
CGGTTTCATCAAGTATTGGTCCCCACTTGGATCATTCATCGAGTTTGACCTGGAAAATTATCAAGGTCCCGTCTGATTTTTGTATACCTTGTCGCTGAAAAACGGGCAAATGAGCTACTTAGTTCAGTAGCTGAATTACAGTTAGGAAGTTGTTTGTTTTGGGGTTCATAAGCTTATGCAGAAGTAGAAACATGGTTTGGTTGTTAGCCATTTTCCTATTGTTCTCTGTAACAACCTCCTTAGCATGAGAATGAGTTTACTAGGTCACTGCTGTTTGACAATTTTATGCCATCTAGAAATGACACTATTTCTAGTTTTTCCCCTTTTCTCTCTAACGGTCTACGTCACGTCGGCCTCATCATCCTTTATTCAACCACGGTGCTCGTGGTCTATAATGCGGGAACGCTGTTGATGAGGTGCATGGGAATCGAGTACACTTAAGTAAAGACTCCTCTGAATTTACCAAGCACCTCATCACCTGAGCCATCACGAAGGTCAAACTGCATATGGATGAAATGTCATTTGAGAAAGAGTCCTTCGTCAATCTTCTTTATATTTCGATGGTGCCATAGTTTCTCCTCATGAAGTGTGATTTTCTGGCTGCTAATCGTAACAATTAAATCAAACAGCTGATCAGAGCCAGCCCAGGCAAGCGGCCCCACCCAGCAACTATCCTCTTCAAGACGAGATATGATCAGTCAGAGGGTGACCATCTTATGGGTAGGGCCATGGATATGTTGATGAAAAAAACCATTTAGCAGCCAGAATCTCCAAAACATGAATCGACTCCGGTTTTTGCCGTGAGTCGCCATGCACGTTTGAAATCACCCAGCATCTCGTTTTTAGCGGGAACAAGAGAATTCTTAAGGAAGTATCAAACCCTCATGTAGAATTGACTATTTGAACCATTTCCCTGGAAAGTGGTTGACGATACACAGGGATGAGTCTAACCTAGTTTTATTTATTACCCCACAAGCATGCTCAAAGAAGGTGTATGAATGCCTGTGGGTGTATTTTTGATGTTTTAGGCAAGTTTTTGTGGATTTATATCCCATACCACCATGGGCCATCAACTTCCATCCGCGTGTCAAGGTGCAGGAAGGAATATCCGTCAGGCAGCATCTCAGCAAGACCCCAGGACGCTTTCATTCAGCCAACCAGGTTTTCAGTTATCACAAAATTTCCACATCATTCTCAATAACGTCATCGTAAATAGACTCGTCCCCTTTTTACGGACCGAACGGGCATTCCATAGACAGATGTTGAGAAGATTTTTAATATGTTAGGAATGTCACGCGATGTTGCTGGATTTCCGTGTTGACTGCCCAGTCATGATTGGGACAATTTTTTGGTTTTTAGAATGTCTGGACAAGCTGCGGTGCTGTCGGGGTCCTGGAGGGTGGATATAGGATTAAATTGTCAATGTAGCCCTGGAAGTGGAATGGTAAAGGTACGATCATCCCTGTTGAAAGTTTGGTGACGGGACGTCTCTACTGGCATGATTCTACGCTTCATGTGCTTCCCTCCCCGATTGTTCTCATCTGTCTAATGATCTCATGATTATATCCCAAACTACATTACAGAAAAACACTAAAAAAGAATTAAATACAATTTTCTTAAATACAATTACCAAGATAGTTTAATACAAATAATACAAATTCAGATAGCTTATCCAGACGTCCTAGTAAAGGATCAGAGCTTGTGTTCAGCAGGTTCAAGGGTCGCGGACACGTCTAAATCCGGGCCTTCAAAAAGACCCAAGTATAATGGGCCTAGACAGCTGATCAAATATACAATAGCAATATTAAACAATTTAAATCCTTAAGAGCATATCAAAGCCAAAATTAAGTGAGCATAGCCGGCCGAATATGACATAAAACCGAAGTATAGACTGGCGGATGTGCTGTACCAGGGCCGCGATGAGGACTCTTTTGCTAGAGGAAATGAATGGTGACACACATCCCAGAGACCCCAAGGGCGCAAAGCAGGGCCAATTGCTATGGAGATTCGTATGTTGCCCATGCACATGACTCCCCCTCTCCACGCTGAAGACATATCCAAGAACGTCGAGAAACGATACAGTTTTGGTGCCAGCAGCGTCGCAGGAGTTTCCTACCTGGGCTGAGGTAAGCATCAGTCGACTACGGACTCCAACTCCGGATTTATCCTCAGGGTTGTCCCCTCCCCAAGCGTTCCTGCATCAGGTGGTCTACAGGCAGCAGTACTATAAAGTCTGGAACACATTATCTTATAGCTAGCTATATAGGTGGCGCCGTTAAAGTCTATGTAATATTAAATTCACGGTGGCGCTATGCGTTAAGTTAATATAGAAATCATAGGTGCTGAAGGGAACGCACATTACCACTTTTTAAAGTATTTTTTATTTTTTTTAATTAAATGCCATAGGCCTAAGAGACAAGTCAATTTGGAAAGAAGAAAGTCCGAGAAGAAGAAGCCTCAAAATAGCCTCGCCGAAAGTGAACCCGGGTCACTTGCGTACACATGGCAAGCGTGATAACCATCTACACCACGAGTCCCCCACGGCTGGAGATAACAACTTACAACACTTAATTTTGATGCCTACTATTATTTCTATTATAAATGCCATAGCCAACATACGTCTGTCCTCACCTTCCTGTCTCGTTTCTGCACCCTGTAAGGTTGCGTCCCATTGTATTATTGTTCTTGTATCCATCCACTCGATTGACAACTTTTTTTCATGGGCCAAACCTTGGCTCTCTTTTTGGTCAACCCTCCAATCTCTGTAAAACTTTCATTTGTTACTATTCTGTTAAATACAATGCAAACCGTAGTTTTTGTTCTAGATAAACCTATTTTTTCTTTCATGATTATTATGCCAATTTTTCTTGATAATCACATAGTTTTCTCCTTGGAAAACAATGTTTTTCTAGAGAACCTGTTGTCCCTAATAGAAACTATTTTTTTTCTATAATAAACACGGTTTTTCTCTTGATAAATTATGTTTTCCGGATCAACAGTTTTTTTCTCTATTACTAAGTTTTTCTAGATAAACACGGTTTTTCTCTGGAGATTAGAGATAAAACGAGTTTTGCTATGAGTAAAAGGGTTCGGAAACTTCGGAAGACACCATTTCTTCCGGAAGAAAGAATGGAAGAAACTGGAAAAAAAGGGGTTTCTTCCAGTTCTTCCGGAAGAAAAGGGAAAGGAAATTGGAAGAAACTGGAAGAACTAAAGAAAATGTATTATGAACAATAACAAAATTACCCCATATTCATCTGCTTTGCCCTCCAAATCTCAGGCTACTTTAGATACTCTACAGACAATCTGTTTGTTTTTCAGAATAAGTACAGTTTGATCGAAGGTTGTATACCTTGCAAAGTATATAAGTTAAATTGGTTCACAATGTGTTTTGTCTGCAATCAAATTATGACATGAGGATTGGAACCCATTTCCATGTCTTTCCATGTGCACATTATACTATCATAAGTGGAATTGTAGACGCAAACACTGAAAAAAGCTTTTAAAATGGCCAAGTTGTTAATTTTAAAAAAAAGTAGCAACCCTTAGTATTCTTTTAATACCTAACTTTGATATTGGCCCCTCACCCCACAGGACCAACTTTCCCAAGAGGACCACTGAATTCACCAAACCATACAGCGAAGGATACCTATCAAGGTACATCAATGAATCTCACAAATCACACTCTTCATTATTGATAGGAAATCAAAGAATTACATAGCTCACCCAGGTATTTCCAAATTTTTAACTTATTTACATCACTGAATCTCACAAATCACACAGGTGGTTCCAGGCATTGTAACCACTGAATCTCACAAAATCTGACAAATAGCTTTGTGGAGAGTTTTTAATCACTAATCTCACAAAGTCTTCACATATGTTACCAGTGGTGTGGTTTGTGAGATTTTGTGGGGGTTAGGGTTTAGGGTTAGTGGGCGAACATGGGAGAGACTATAACTTTGTTTAAAAGAAATAGAAGATGTTAAGTCTGTACAAGAGTCTATAATTGGCCTTGCTGGTTGGGAGAAGTGTCTAATCAGTTCTTCCAGTCATTTGTAATATTTAGGCCTTATGATCAATGCGAGTGAATATGCAATTGCATGGGGTAGGGGTCGGGGTCAATGAATGTTATTTTAAATTATTTACCTATATTCATTAAATCTATAATATATAAACCAAGAAGTGCAAGTCATTGGACTTTACAAATAGGAATTTTAAATGACTCTTTTTTAGTTTCTTCCGCTTTTCAGTGGGAGGAAGAAACTGGAAAGAAAAGAAACCTATTCTCAAAGTGGAAAAAACCGCGGAAAAAAAACCGCGGCTTTTTTCCCTGTGACGAAAACTGGCGAACCTGATGATAAGTTATAGTTTTCTTCGAAAGACCTATAGTTTATCGAAAGGAAACATTTTTTGAAGAACTTTGCATCGATGATTAAACATGGTTTCCAGGTTACAAAAATAAGTTTATCGAGGGCGAGAAAAGAAAAATGTTAAAAACCTGTTACCGATAAACTAGTTTATCAAGAGGAAAAACTAAGTGTATAAATACACTAAGTTTATCTAGATAACTAAGTTTATCGAGAGAAAAGGTTTGTCGAAACTATGGTTATCAATTTGATAAATCGTGTTTTTCAAGATGAAAGACTACGTTTTTCTCTTATCAGTGTTGTGATTCAATCAGCTTGCGATACTTGCCTATGAATACGACGCCAGGTGATCTGTCCAAAATCCCTTTCGATCAGACAAGGCATGCATCAGTTTAATCCCCGGGATTTATGCCCGGTAGGGTTCTCTTGGAGAAATCATTTAAATGAAAGGTATGACGGAAAAAGATGCGTTGCCGAAGTCAAAACATCAATCTTTCAGTGGTAATCTAACAAAATCTGTTCGCAAAATATCACCTCCTATATATCAATAGGACCTGATATTTTGCGAAACAGCGGTTTCCTTCCACCCAATGTTACGCAATTGCCCATTCAAAGCATTACTTAATACGTTAAAGATGGCTGGTTTTTCAGTACTAAGAGGGTCGTCGAGTGCCAATTTGTGTAAAGAAACAGCAAATTAAACTGGTACAGTATTATTTTGGAGGGCATGAATAGTGCCAGGAGAGTGCAATGTTCATATTCCCCGACAAAATTGAAAAACATGCTACAACAATTAAACAATGGAGAAAAAAATCTGCAAATAAAAGCTCAGAAAAACTTACTCTTACTTCATGCATGCCTTTGTCAATTTGTCATAAGTCATCTCTTGCCATTCGCACCCTCATAAAAGAAAAAAAAAATAGGGAACTATGAATCCGCAGCTAGACCTATAAAGAAATGGGCTATTCCAGAAAAAAATGCCCCCCCCTATAGAGGGCGCCGGAATTCCAGACTTTTTGTCACTTTTGAAAGCTGGAATTCCAGAATTTAATGTCTAATACGGGGTGGGAATTCCAGCCATTTTAGGTATAGAGGGTGACGGAATTCCAGTGTTTTTACGATTTTCAGAGGAAAATTCCGGAAAAAATCAATATTTTCAACACCCTCTATACCCCAAACCATAATCCTCTGCATGGGAATTCCATGTTTGTTTACATTGGTAGTCTAGGAATTCCTGGTAATTTACGGAAGGTAGAGTCTGGAATTCCTGGTAATTTACGGAAGGTAGCGTCTGGAATTAGAGATAATTCATGGAAGGATAGCCAGGAATTCCAGATATTTTGTGAACAAAAATTTTTGCCCTCTATAGGGGGAGGGCATTTTTTTCTGGAATAGCCCAATTATGTCATTAATTCCCACAAAAAACTTATAGTCCAGGCTATACCAATCATTGATAACTAATATCAACCTTGTTTTACTACAGATGTTTTTCAATGGTTTCTAGACCATTTTTTTTATACTGATTGTGAATCCGATGGATGCCAGACGAGAAACCTTGAGCATTTTTATAGAAACGCAAAAAATCAAAATGGCCACCAAAACAGAAAACATTCATGTTGTTCAATCAAAAGCTGTAATTTTTCAGCTTGTCACGTTAAAACATTCATTGTAACCAATTAGCATATGATTCTGTAACCACTGCACGCAATAAATTAATTCAATATGGCCGCCAATACAATAACGTGTTTGATCGTGATCTACTTTTGATTGTAGTTTGGTAATTTGGTATCTATCCTGGTGTTTTGACAGTCAAGAAATTAATTAAAACCATAAGAATTATTTTTTCCAAAATGTGTTAATAAATTCCTTCATTATAAAATCCAAGATGGCTTCCGATACTCTAAAATTGCTATAATTGATAAATGTATCTAACCTATGGTACTGCAATGTTTGTGAAAGTCATTCAGATCAGTTTACATATTATTAGGTAATCGGAGCAATCGATACATGTACGATGGCATCCAAGATGGGTATCCAATATGGCTGGAAATGGCACTTACTTAGCGGCGAAGAATCCGATCACTAACAGTATATGTCTCTTTGGTTTTTGGTATGTTTTAACATACTCAAAAGGTTAAAGACATCCAGGCATTTTGCAGGCTAACTTTTAAGTTTTCCATAACTTTAATCAACAAATGTGTATTATTATAGACTCGTACCCATTGATATTAAAACCACAAAGGTCACAGACCGGTCAAACAGGGTGCATGTCGTTGGAAACTTGCATACGGCGTGCGTTTTCTTGTTTTTAACGCCATTTCCGTCGTCTGCTGAATTAATGTCACCGGCGACATTACTTATATGATCGTTCTGTTTACCCATAAGGACGCTGATTTGGTCTTAATCATTTCAGGTGAGGTCTAATCTATGTAAAAGCTTTACAACCATGCAAAAATATCTCTTTTGAAAAATCTCGAGGGCGCACTATTTTTCAAATGTGCCAGTGTCTCTTTAAGGTGTTTGACGTGTGATTTGTGTACGCGCAAGCTGGTTTTCACCTTCAGCATTCTGTTTAGAGCCCAGTCATCGACAAAATAAGAATTTGTGTTTTGAGGTGCGAAGGAATCAATCGCAGATATCGCGGACAACTGTGCGTTTTGTTTGCGTCTATTCAAATCGCGCATCTTTACGCCTGCGTTCCTGCTTTGCTGCGTGCCGAATGTGTCGCGGATTTTTCTTGCCGCCCAACGATGTGCCCAAATTGATAAGTGTCAAATTTTGAGTGGTTTTAGGCATGTAGTGGAAAAAGTAAGAGCTAGTAAGTCGGTGACCCCTATTTTTTATTTCAAAAATGTTAAAGAACCACATTGGGACCTCAACATACTTGAAAATTAAAAAAAATCTATCGAGTAGTTTTTATTTTGTAGGCGATTCAAGCATCATTTTTTCAGTACTTTTCCCATAGACGTATGTGGTTTAAAAAGCGACCAGATACCTTTTTATTTTTGGCTATAGCTCAAAAACAAAGTCAGTGACACCCTCTTTTTATTTCAGATTCTTGATCAGCACCGTTGAAAATACCCTATATGTGAATTCTAGAAAATTTTATCGAGTAATTCGCTAACACGTCAAACCCCTTAAGATAGCCTTACTGGGATTTTTTGAAGTGATAATCCAACTAAAAACCACAAAAAATATATTATTTAGCCTACAGCGTGAATGAATAGCTGGCCTTTACTGACTGACATTTGCAGCCATATTGAACGCACATCTGGGATGCCATCTTGCAGATATATCAATCGCTTTGATTATGTTATGATATATTAACTGCTCTGAATGAGTTATAGTGATATACATACATTACAGCTCATGGCTATATGTAGTAATTAAGGGCAGTGTTAACCCAAGTGCTTTTGTTTTTACACGAATTTCTGATTTTTGCACCATTTTAAACATCAACCTGTATTCTATCGTTACCAACAATGGTTATCCACTGCAGACAATCCTGAGCTGTATTTTTTGCCGATTTAAAACAGCTATTTGACCATTTAAGGGCAGTGTCAACCCTGGTGCTTTTGTTTTTACACGAATTTCTGATTTTTGCACCATTTTAAACATCAAACTGTGTTCTATAGTTACCAACAAAGGTTATCCACTGCAGACAATCCTGAGCTGTATTTTTTGCCGATTTAAAACAGCTATTTGACCATTTAAAGTCACAAAAACCGCTTGGTCTAAACGGCGGGAATTTAAGCACATTTCACGCCGTCAGGCGCAAGGCGCACCATCGCGTCGCGCGGTGAATTTTTGAAGCGTAATGAAGCGTGCGAGTGTTTTAATGTGCGAACGCATCTTGGATAAACGAAAAATAATATTTGAAAATGTAAACAAAGCGCTAATTTAGACCAGATGAAATTTCAATTTCTTCTAATTTCCGGAGTTAGAGACAAATTATGTTTGATTCAATAGTTCCTACAGATGTCTTTTCATCCACATCACTTGCACAACTTTACTAAATTTTGGAAGTTCAAAGATAAAGTTATTTGAGAAAGAGACACTTCAAATGGCGTGAAAAGTCACTTTTTTACTATAGTCGCCGTCATTAATTCTGAAACAATGGGCCGCGCGCTCTGTTGAATTGCGTAACTCAATTTCCGTTGTCAAGTGTTCGTCACACACTTCCGGGTTTGCGGTGTAGCCAAAGAAATTTGTTCATAATTACTGATGAACACTATAAACCGGATTTTCTCAATTTCAATTTTCGCAAAATTGTGGCAAATTTCAGACCAGATAACTCAAAAATACCGAAGTAAAGGTAAGGTTTTTTAACTTTCGCTACTATAGCAATTCGGGTCTTCCTCTAGGGACGGTTTCTCAATTTTTCATTTTTCGATTTTCTACTAAAGATATTCTCCATATTACTCAAATTTTGGAAAAGAAAAGTAAAATCACACTTTTTTTTTGACATTTTTTTCCTTTTCTTTCGAAAAGTAAGCTCTATTTTAAAAAAAATGAAAAAAACCGTCCCTAGACAAATTTGTCTGTGTCTAAAAAATACTAAGAAAAGCATGAAAATTGAAATTGTTTTTTGTTTGGTTATCTGTCTGAAAATTTTGGGGCAACATCTGTTTTTTTAGAGTATTTTTTCCTCAAAGATGGAAAGTTTTTACATTATCTGAAAGCCATCAACAGGTTCATCGTCCAATTTTTTCTTTCTAGCAATGTATACTTTTACATCAATAATCATATTGCAAAGTTAAAACCAAAAATAGAATACTCCGAAACTCAAGGTTACACTTACCCTTAATTTTGCCATTTAGGAGCCATCGTGAATATAGTTTAGTGATTTGATTATCAAATTATGGAAAGCTATTCATGATGGTCTCAAATCAACATACTGAATGCTAAAGCATAAGTAGAACCACCTTCCCATTCAAAACGGTCAAATTAATAAATAGAGACGCTTTGGTTGTATTGGCGTCAATATTTAAGGTAAGGGTCCATAAATATTTAGCAAGGTGCGGACAAAGTCAAAAATGAAGTTCGTCCCACTTTTTATTGAAACTTTGGCAGGACAATAGGTCTTGGTCAGCATGCTGTTCCTACAAATATTACAGCCCTGGTGTCCCTTGTTTGCCATGGCAACGCAATTCATAATGTTAAGGGGGAAAATTTACTATTTAAACGCTTTTTAAAGGGAAAAAAGGTAATTTCGTACTACTGACACATATTCCCACACTGAAATTCATATCAATGGTGATTGTTACTATAAAGCAGCATTGTTGAACTTATCTGACATGTGTTGCCAGTTCCGTCAGCACTTCTTTTTATCCCTAATTCTTACTGAAAAAATCAATCTTTTGGCTGTTTTTCCAGGACCTTATTTTTTACCACACTTTTCAAACGCCATTGCAGCCGAGGTAGTGTTTTTCAAATAAATCTTGGCATGGATTTGAACCTTCATACCTTTGGTAAAAGATATATAGAATATAAAAATAACTGGGATTGTTTGGTCCTTTTGTTACAACCATATTAACAAAACTGCTATTTGCAATGAAAAAAGCAGTACCAATTTTATTACCATTTTTCATAGTGTAAGGTATTGCAACAAATCGCAACATGTAAATATTTCATATGGATAAAAATTTAAAAAAAAACAAAAAGGTTTTTTTGTAAAAAAAATTTTAGCATTTTGGGGTATTTAAAGTTATTGGTCTTTCCTTAAAGAAGTAATGGAGCAGCAACCTTAATATTTCTAAGTACACTTTCTATTTTGGTATGTATTACAAGCGTATGTAACAATGGCAAAGCTTAAGTTTAGAAATTTAGGTTAAGGTTAAAATAGTGTCTCATTCAAGAAAGTGAAAGTCCATTGTTACGAATGGGTCTAGGTGCCCCTTGAAACCTCGCCTACGTACTCTGAGGTCACGGTCACAATACCCAGGTGGAATGTCAGATAGATCACGTTAAAATGGGTTGAAAACATGAACAATTGGCATCATTCGACGAAAGTCAAAAGTCCAATAGCTACAGAACTTTGAATCAATGATGCCCTTTGCTAAACCTTCATATGATAATAGGTCAAGGGTCAACACAAGGTCACCAAGTTATGTGAGGTCAATTATAAAATAGCTGAACACTCAACTTATCTTTAGTCGATAGGTACAAGTCAATAGTTACAGACAACTTGGATCATATAGGCCCCTTGGGAACCTTCATATGGCAACGAGATCAGGGTCACTACAAATGTTCAAAGGTCATATGAGAGCAAGTTATAAAAGAGGGTGTAAAAAACATCAAATGGGCTTCATTCAACAGTAAACTTCCAATAGCTACGACTGGATCATCAGAATGCCATTGGAAATCTTCATATGATGAGGACAATGGTCCATACGGATCAAAGGTCATATAGGTCCAAGTTATAAAATTGGCTGAAATTGGGCTTCATTCGGAAGTAAACAGTCTATTCAGAACTTGGATGGGAAAAGATGCCACTCGCGAAGTTTTCATATGATGCGATCAAGGTCACTTGCCAAGTTCAAAGGTCCATCTGAGGTCAAGTTATAAAATAGGAGTGAATGAAGACACTTGGTTTGTTTTAAATCTCCATTTCACAACCTTTAATAACGTTTATGAGTAAGGTTTTTTATACATTTGAAAATATTTTCTGTTAACTCACAGACTCATGATGAACGATAGTATATAAAATTCACCTTACTATATTTCCTAATAATAACTTATCTTAGATTCTAAAACAATTCCATTCTATGCCGGAATCGCTCGCCATGGATCCAATACATAAAAAAAACAATTGCGCTTTAAAGTAAAACTAGAATTCGTTCTCAAGTTCTAAAAGTGAAAATCAACATGTGTTCGGGCGGGTGCATTTTTTAAGTCATGTTCACGCATCATATCCACCTTGGATACAAGTTCCGTAACTACGCGTAGCGTGTACAGATCTTTTGAAAGCGGGGGGGGGGGGGGGGGTTAACAGAATAATTTTCCCAATGCCTGAGTCAGTATAGATTTAATAATAATGTGATTCTTCTTGAAAAGGATCAACCCGGCAAACCAACTGGGGGACATGCCCCTCTTATGTACGCCATTGAAATTATGTTCTGGAAGACGGGAAATTCTCAAGGGGCAAATAAAATCAGAAATTCTGTACTGGTTAAACTTGGGGCTGGGACCAGCATAAGGCTTGGTTTTGGGGACAAGTGTGGGGTCAAATCTGTCTCCTTCAAGATGCCAGACTGCGAGGAACATAGTGAAAAAAAAACAGTGGCTGAAGGAAAAGATGGTTGGTGTTTGAAGTCATCAGTTTACTTTTGATCAGGTGCTTTTTATGGATCCATGTTATGCTGAAACCGAGATAAGCTGAGACAGTTTAGAATTGAATTCTCAATGCTATATTATTTTATTGGCAATTATGACTTCTAAACTATGATTTTATATTACATGACAAGGAGTGACACATTGTACATATTCCTTTATTTTAATTTTAATAAAGGGTGTCTTTTGAGTTAAATTTTCTATGGCAAATGTTACTTTAACTGTGTTGATATCGGAATAGCCAGACCTGGACCAACGCTTGAACCAGATCCCCAATTACACCAACTAAAAAATCTCATGAAAGCTGGAATATTCTTGAAAAAAATTCGGGTTGCCTCTAGTTAAAAAGAAGACTTCAGTTTTCTGCCAAAATATTTGTTGTATGTTGGTGCAGTCGTACTGACAATCCCAAATTGCAATTAAATAGACTCACTCACCACTCACCGCACTGTGGCTCGTTTTAATTATGATGCCATATGTTACTCCTTGGATCGTACTTAAACTTAAACAGTATCTTACTTGGTCAAGAATACCGCACAGCAGTGTGAATAATTGCAATCAAACTATTATGAAAAAACACCTTTGAACTGTATCTGCGGTCGCTAACTATGCCTCATCACGGTGGAATTGCAGGAGCTTATTGACAGGTTGTGAGTGATCTTGTTTGTACCGGGTTGACTATTAACGACTCCCGTCACCCAGCAAAGTTAATGAGGGCAATATGATTTACCTATTCTGATTATAAATACCACTAACAAATTCATAAATGTTCTTTGTTGTGTGTGGGTTTGAAAATTATTTTTTAGATGGGATAATCTATATAATGGACCTACTTCAGTTAATAGTAATCCTCAAAGAATAAATTGAGTTTTTTCTTTTTTTGTTTATGCAATTGTAGCAAATACCTTGCTCTGCTGCGTTGTTTATCCTCACATACAAAAATTAAGATTGAAATTGCAATTAATTCGCTGTTTTCAATTCAGATGTAATGTGAAATTGTTGTAAAATATTTATGACACATAATACACCTTTATGATTTACAAACTAAGTAATTAATTATTATTTATACTCAAACACAAATCAGCCTGCATTTTCAGGGGGCTGTTTTCATGATGATAATATACAACAGGAATTATTAGCTATATCAATTCTGCGCATGGCGCAAATTTCATTCATTTTACATTAAACATAATTTTTTATTATTTTTAAACAATATGTTCATCTCTACATTGCATATTTATGTTTGAATAACACAAACCGGAAAATGTAATTCACTAATTTGAGACCAATTTCCCAAAATTGTACAACTCGATGAACTAGTACACGTACAACAAAGCTGATAATCCCCAGTAATTTTTAAAGTGCATTTGTGTTGACAAGACTCAATGTTATGTTTTCCATAATGGACATGAAAAACATTTCAACTACCTGGATTTTACAAGGGTTCAAAGTTTACAACAAAATCATGCCCTTTGAAAGGGTCAAAATTGGGGATTTTCAAACATCATTTGGGGATTTTTCCAGGATTCCGCATTCTATTATTTTTGTTGAATTTTTACCCCACATGTACTAAAACAAAAAACATATTCATCAAAATATTTTAACTTAACACTTTCTTAGCAATGTTTGCCAACAACTCAATTTTTTTGAGATTAGAAAAATGTAATTTTCTTGTCAATTTTGGGTATCCCCCTTTTTTCCCCTGTTGCCATGGAACAATGGCAAATCAGATTTTTCAAACATCATTTTTATTGATAACTCACTAAACCCTCTCCCCACAAGAATTTTCCAAGAAATTTTGATTTTTTGTTATTTGTCCGCATTTTTTTGAGTTTTTGCTTCAATTCTTCCAGACCTGCATTCTTAATTTCCTTAAATAGTTGTTAATTATCACATTTTAATTGGCCACAGTGGCGGTTTGAATGAACAGGCCAAAACAATTACAACTTTCGAGCAAAAACAGATACGGTCTTTAGTGGGCAATTAGAATTTCTGATTTTTGAGTTCTTCGAAAATGCCAAGGTTTTTCATCTTGCATCCATCGGATCCAGGAAAAACTGGTTCCAAAACCTTTTGAAAACATACAAGGTTCACGAGTCTGTAGCTGGCCTATTATAGTGTGATTTTTTATTATTGTTCCACTTCTTTTGAAAGTTTTCAAACGTCAGAGCGGTTTGTAATGTTTATCCAGGAAAATCATACGTCTCATGTGGCGTGGGATTGCGAACACCCTCTTGTGTGGCAATAAACATTAAGGACTGCACATAAACTGCAAATAAGAGTCTAGTTTGGATGTTTTAATTGATTAGCCGCGATAATGCGAGAGAATCGAAAAATGTGGAAATGCGTGATTTTAACTTACAATCAGGGATTTAAGTGTGTACATTTCCTATAACTGTTCAATGTAGAAAACACTAAAAACAAAAACACCAAAAAGTATTTGAGGAATTTGCCATATACAAAAAAAAAAAAAAAAAAAAAAAAACGTCTCCCGCCAAATAGACCATACAGCGACGGCGTCTCAAAATCTGCCTAAACTGCTGATTGTGGTTTAACAAACCATTGTACAGAATAATAAATATCAATGTTGTGTTTGAGGTAAACGGTGTTATCATGGTTCACAATATCAACGCTGAAAATCTGTGATACATTCACCGGGAAAGGTTTTTTTTATCTCAAGTCTGGAATTTCGATACGCACGTAATGAAATTTACAGAATCAGATAAAAGTACTGCTTGTCTTATACACGATTTCACCCAACCACTTTGCAGGTTATGTTTGCATATCCTGTTCAGTAACCAAAATATAAAAATATGAATTTTTATATTTTTTCGCTTTTCGGATTAGCAAATCGCTGCTTATCCCTTTAATCTTTCCCTGAAGATTGCCAGCGCACGCTTGTGTTAAAAAAAACCATGTGCGCTTGGCCCGGATTTGAACTGGCGAACCTTCGTATTACTAGAACGACGCTTACGGCGGTACGGTAGTACTTATAATCCTGTTTCAAATTGAAAAAAAAAATTGGCGTCAGCGTTTTAAAATTCTCAAGACTGGAATAATACCGAAATGCATGGGGAAAAGAGATGCGGGGGGCCCGTAGCGATTGCGTGTTTACTTTCCCGTGTTTTGCGAGCACCGAAGTACCCGACCAAAACGGTCAATTTTTCTCTCTAGTTCTATAGGTTCAGACTATACGATCCATATTAAAGGGGAATGGCCCGATTTAAGTTGAAGTTTTCATCTTGATGATTGGACTTCACCCCAAAACCCCCCTGTAAAAGTTTCACGCCGATATTTCAATGCGTTTTCACGTGAGAGCAGAAAACGATTTCCGTAAGCCCCCTAGAGTAATGTGTAAATTACTATGGTCGACAAATTGGGGTACATTTTCTCTCATGACTTCCAAACCACTAGCCTTTGGCCCTAAGATTTCACAGGGTACATGGAGCAAAATAGTAGCTTTCTTCTGATACCAAAATGTTGACCACTTCCGTAAAAATCTGGGCTTCTGGGCGAGGCTTTTAGCATCGGGCCATGGACCTTTAAAACAAAGAAAAACATAGTAAGCGGACCCTCTGATGCGAAAATCTCCTTAACCCCTTCGTTTTCCTGAGATATTTGAGGTTTATTTCATTTGCCATGCATTCGCTATGACAGATTGATAACGTTAATCTATCGCGCAGTACTAACTTTCGATATATCTTTCGCAGACTGTTACACAGACTAGCACTTTTCCGTACCGCCGTAAAGCGCTCTTGCCCACTAGATCTCAGCCAGGGTTGGTAGAGGAGCGCAGAATTACTATAGGTGTTATGTTTCGAAAGTGTCCGTCGCTTTCCTAGCGAGTAGCCTCATCAGAACGTATATTTACACATACGATTTTATTTGTTTTTGAAATGGTTAACTACTTAGTTCTCCATGTAACAGAAATGGTACGAGGGGGGATTGATAAGTTCTAAGCCTAAGGTAGAAAGAGGTATGCTACAAAGTTCAAATTTACCCCGTCTACAGTTTCATTCTTCAAATGGAAATTCCAGAAGTTTCATGTGTGATATCTGTTCTATTTTTAAACTTGCAGGTCATCAAACATTGAGAGTTTTGATGGAACTTTTGAAGCAATTTGCGCGAGAAAATTAAAGGTGGAGGAAATTCCTGTTTTCATCTTTGGGAAGATATAATAGTTCAGCCGGTGCCAAATCCGGGTGAATAGGCTGATGTTTTCTACCAGATTAAGCCACACTGATGGATTGCAGTCAGGCTCCCATAACTAGGACGCGCATTGTAATGGGAAGATCCCCCCGATGGTCCAGCTTTCCTCTCAACATCAGTTTGCATCTTCCCAGTGTTTACTTTCCCTCTTCATCATTTTCAAAACTGTTTCGTTTCGCAAAACAGCACACAAGCCAATTTTTGTGTCGTCAACTTCTAATTTTCACAGAGTAATGTGTCAAAAGCCTAGAAAATCAACAATATGGAACATGTAAAAAAAATGGGTACTTTTGCTACAAGAGTCAAATTAAAATAAGTCCAATTGTTTTGAAACATACACCAACTTACTCAATCTGGTCTGAGGATTAAAAACGTATACCGTGGTTTCCTAATAAACGCCCTGCTCTAATAACAACCCCCCCCTACATTTTTGGATAAAACAATTCAAGAAAATTAGTTCAGCTTGCCTAAATTACATGATATAATGGCCGGGACTATCCGTATCATAATCGCTGTTGGTGGCACAGTTGTAAGTTTTAATTAGTCGTGACTTGACCTCGGGAGGTGTGGAAAACAGCTTCCCCTGCTCGTTCGTTTGTATTATTGGCAATCAGCGAAAATAATCGTAAGGGTGATTTTTTGCGGATTATTGACTTCCCATTTTTTGACTGTAATAAACACCCCTCCCTTTTGAAACATGCCACACGCCCCGGGGCTTTTATTAGGAACCATACGGAGTTTGCCATACCACGGTCTTAGTTTCAGCTTATAGGCCTCATAACGGTTCAAGATTATCCTGGCTATTTATTTCAGAGTGCTCTGATTTTGACGAACTAGTCTCAAATTGTTTGTCTGGTCACATATGCCCTATAACATAAAATGCATATTCGCCCTGCATTGACATTTTATATGTAATTAGATGGTAAGTATTAATGACCCCCCATAAGATATGTGGACCATTGTTACAATTTTGACCTCTAATTACATGACCAAATGTGAAATGAGTGCAAGTTTTATATCCCCTGGTCCTTTGGGACTATAATGAAGAATTTTTGGGACCACTTTGAAAAGAATCGGAGCATTCTGAAATTTTTACCCCAGGATGACCCTTGAACCTTTATTGCCTTTTAAACTATAACCCACAATAGGACAAAATCACAACTTTTTTTAATATCCGTAAGACATGTCCAAAATGTTAGTTTTATAATTTTTCCCAGTCAATACCTATTTACTTTTTCCCCCAGTACAAACCTAGCCTTACTTTCCCCCCAGTACCAACCATTCCCCGTGCAAATTCATGTTCCCACGCTGCTCATAACTTTCTAGACTTTTGTGATGTTAATTCTCTCGATCATTTCTAAGTTCTAATTGTTTGTCTTTTTCGTTTCAATAATTATTTTGAGGTCAACCATTACTTAATTTCTCTTCTCTTGCAACTACATTGCCGGACTGAATCCGTTGACAAATTTGGGCAGTGCGTGGTGGGACCAAAGTCCTACCCAAATAGGATTTCCCCATCAGTTCTATTGAAACGAACGCCTTGGTGACACCATCATAACTATGAGTGTCGCACCGTTGTGGTTTGCACAAATTCAAATTCGTTTGATTAAAGTAGTGGAGGAGCTAGACCCAGGTCCAACGCCCGGGGGGGGGGGGCACTTGTTTCCAAGGTGGATATGATGCGGTGAACAGGACTGTTCGAATCCCCCTAAACACTTATTTTCACCGACTAAAAAACAAGCTAAAACATACCCTGAACAAGTTATTTGTATCTGTTTATGAACTTCAACAAGTACGCCGTGCATGATCGTAAATATAACCCTTATTATCTTGCTTTCTCCCGTTGTCTGAAAAAATGATAGTTGTTCATCTAGCTTAATGTGGCAAAATAATGAATAGTTTGTACTATCTGCAATGCATATTTACGCCATTTTATGGGCAAAATAGTCATAGGTCACCATAATGTATTACCAATTGGTGTTGAC
Organism: Ophioderma brevispina; assembly: GCA_023653785.1. Taxonomy (NCBI): domain Eukaryota; kingdom Metazoa; phylum Echinodermata; class Ophiuroidea; order Amphilepidida; family Ophiodermatidae; genus Ophioderma; species Ophioderma brevispina. The sequence goes on along the minus strand of JAMKCH010002224.1, from coordinate 27,391 downwards.
CTGTGTCTTTGCCATAATCCGTAAGTAAGCATTAACATAATACAAACTTCGACCTTCTAGGAGTCCTCTTACCTCAGGCAATAAACTTGCAAGTATTTAAAATATTCTTAGTTATCCCTGTTGTTCATGCAATACGAAAATTCAATGGTTTTTGGTTCCATAAACCACACGATGCCGTCAGGCCGAGTTGTGGTATGCAACCAAATCATTGATATTTTTCGTATTGCATAAGAACAAACCGGGTAAGAAATTTATCATTCAGTAGACATGAATTTACTAACAGTTATTATTAAAACAACCTGACCCTCATTTTTATTTCAATTTTTTTTAAATTCTTTAGTCTTAGAGCCTACCTAATCTCAACTTTTAACCCCCCCCTTATCTACTTAAGTTCTATGGAGGCGAAGCACCGCGAATTACGCTTCATTTTGCACGCACCGTATCGCATGGCGCTTACACAGATTACTAGATACGCATTCCGGCCGCTCTCTCTTTAAATTAAACTGAGCTCCTCGCGCGTGATACTGATAATCGCTGTGTGATACGAGCTATATTACTCAGGAGAGCCGAGTAATACAAAATATCTCAAAGGGCTAATCAACCAATGAAATTACAGAATTCATGTCACTGAATGATAAAACTATCTAACTTCTATGTTGACCCCCTGCTACAAATTGAAATTGACCTTTTTTTTAACCATTTACCTTATAACATCCAAACCGACTGTCGTAGGTGTACAAACTATACATTTTTGGATCCTTCATGAGTAGATGGACAATATGGCATACATTTCAACATGATTGGGGCATTTTAAAGTTCGCACTGTGTAAACACTTAAATTGGCCCCTATTGAACAAGTGATACCACAATTTGAGAGTACTTACCTATCTAGCATTGATATTAGGGTCCTACTAACTACCAAGGTTGTCAAACCTTTATCTTTAGTGGTCTAGGTGAAAACGAACGCCTTAAATAAGGCCCCTATATATTCTGCGACCTCCTCTAAAGGGACAAGGGGATTTCGTCAATGATAGAAATTTATACTAAATCTGCCTCTTGAATTGTTATTTGCTCAAATTAATCGTGTATAAACGAAAATACTACACCCATCTTTTAATGACAAGGTAGAAAGTTTTATACATTGATAATATAAATGCAGTATCATTTTTTTACATGGTTTAAAACAATGGTACGTACTTTTGTGAGAAATGTTCTTGTGTCCCTTCATGATACTGATAAATGGCTTGATCAAACCCACAATGCTCGACAGTTTTTCTGGACTTTCACTCATAGGTTCATGCAGAGATGCCGAACCCTGAGATTTAAACAAGGGAGATTTGTGTGAGGTAGCGCCTTGGCGCCTGCCGACCGAACCCCTCGCGGCCGGGGTCAGGGTCATGGATGGGGTCCATGGCAATGCCCCGGTTTGGGGTCGAGGTGGCGAAGCCCCCAAAGCCTCCTGCATTTTTCTATTGCTTTGAAGCCATTAAATACAGACAGCCAACTTTGAATCTCTTTCAGTATTCCAGACAAAAAATTCATAATTTTTGACCCAAGAAATGACAAGGTTAAATGTAAAAGCGCACCTTTTAAAGCTCATACCTTGAAACGAGCTAACTATATACATATGGGCTGCATCATGAGATAGAGCTGTCTCTTTGACATACACGCTTTTTCCAGAAAAAAGGACAGAGCTCCGCCGTCCGACAAGCCCTTTACAGAAACTGTCCATTAGAAGTTAAGTACCCATATAATATTTTAAAAAAAATTTTAAGTACATGAAAAGTATCAAGGCCTGAACTTTTACGCTTGAAAACTTCAAACAACCACTATAACAATGCATTGTTTGTTGTATATCCTTTTGCACCGTTCCATACCATCATAAGACCTTAAAGCATCGCTGCAGAGTTAAATGGTTAAATCAAATATAATGTGAGTGAACCAATCCGAAAGCGGGAGAAAACGCTGTGTCGGAAACCAGTTTAACAGACTTTGTAGCAAAATCTTTTCAAATCTATTGTTCTTTATCATTCTGAAAAGTTCTTGCTCTCTTTCCTAACTTTAATTGTATTCTGTATTTGATTATTTCTTTCCTTAAAGTGACAGATTTTGAGGATACAATTCCTCACAATTTTCACTCGATCGGGTCGTAGACCACCTACCGAGTACGTCGAAGGTTTATTGAACAAACATACAAAAGACAACCGCAAACCTAGTTTCTGAACTTGCCTACTATCGCAATCGTCCCCAGAGAAAAGCATACTTGAATTTCTGTCGGTGCACTACAGAAAGTACTAAATCATCATCTTATTACATAACGCGGCGTAATTCGGCTAATGCACTTCAGGTGTGATATAATACATTGGTAAATCCATCCATAATTGCAAAAAAACCGTGGTTTGACAAACTTGTTGGCAGCTTCTTTCTGGGAATCCTCATGTCTCTTTAAATATATGGAAAATCGGGAGATTTGCTAGCAACAACCTGGAGAACAAACGAAAAACTGGAGAGTTGGCATCTCTGCCTGAGCTCATTGATCTCACAAAAAATCCTATTCTTACACATAATAACCCTGACTTTTGCACTCATTTTAGTCCAAAGTAATAGTGCTTGGGGAATATATATAGCATGTTTATTTTATGAAATGTCTTTGGTTCTCAAACTTTGGAACACTATCCCAAAGTACTGACAGTGACAGTATGGTACAGCATAGTCACATTGCAAGCGTTATGGTATTAGTTTCAAAACACCCTCTGGATACTGTCTGACACTTACTAAAAAGATCCCTATATTTCATAAGAAACACTACAACAGCTTGTTATGGTTTGTATGTTTTCACTGTTTTTATTCATCATACCTACAGGAGTTTATTCTGTACTCCCAGCATGGTAATACCAGCTTAAATGGACTACAAAATGCAAATTGTTTACAGTATCATAAAGAGCAGTCCTAATTTCATGATCATTGTTTGTTGATGCATTTCAAAATCGTAATGTTTATTACTTATGTTTGAATTATTTGTAGTGCCTTATTGTACTGTCATTATTTTTATTAGAACTTTGTATGCAAGGCAGTGCAATTTGCTGCGGCTGCTGCTGTCTTTGTAAACACCACATAGGACAAAAACAAAGGCTGGCCTTTAAACGGGAAGGACATTTAATAATCTAATAACATGCAATTTTATTTTTCTCTGAGCTATTTTTTCAATTTAACAAAACAAATTTCAGAACTATTAGGTTTTTTTCACTGCTGGTATAAACCAAATGTGCATTTTGGATAACTCACAAAATTGATTTTACAAAGAAATTTGTGATTTTTGGAAAAACAAAACATAGGCCCATGCAGCGCCCTTTTTCATTAATGCCATGAACACTTTGAGATCATTTTTTTCCGTGTTTAGGTAAAGTTGGACTACTTGATCAAATTTTCAATGTACTTTACACCAACCGAAATACTTTGCAAATAAATGAAGTTAATGCAGTATAAGTCTAACACATTTGCACACCCACAAGTTAAATTCTAAAAAATTGTGGAAAAAGAGCAGCATGCATTTTCAAATGAAGGAGTAGTGCCTTAAAAGAACTATCAGTGATACAAGAAGAGTTAAAATATTAAAATCCTGCAGTGGTAGTTTGAAAGGATCGTCGCAGAATTTGCCTAAGGTGCTTTTTTCAAATTACAAAAGGCAAAAAAAGGAAAACAGCAGTGTTATATTACAAATCTCCATTCAATTGCATGTCATATAATGTCTTAAGGACGTATGACGAAATGTCCAAATTCTGTCCTTTCCCCTAGCTGTGGCTGTTTTCACTTTCAGGTTATGTTCGAGGTTTATACTTCTTACAGACAGCAAAGGCTGATTTTTTTCTTTGTTTTGATTTAGCAAATCACGGATAGTTGGCTTTCTAAACAGTTTATTGACAACATTACACATCTTAGAAAATGGGAGATATCTCTGTGATGAACTAATAACACAGATGATAGGCCTGAACTATATGAGTGATTCTGTTCTGCATTAGAAGACTTTGAGTCACTAATAACTATCCTTTTCAATTTTGCAAATTACTTTTACAATTTCTTTTTAAATTTGGTTAAAAAAAATGGGGCTTTGAAAATTGATGGTTTTTTTCACCGGGGCAAACTCTATGCATGTTTGAGTTGTCCCATTCGTCAACTTTCGGACTTTAATGAAAGTGCTTTTGAGGTTAATGATAATACTTTGCCATATCTGGTAAATCACCAAATACTTCAGTTCTCCTACTGTTTTCTACAATACCCTAGTTTAAATTATTTAAATTAAATCTCTAGTAAAGGTGCTTGTTCCGATTTTGGCTATGGTGTTTTTCTTACTTCACATAGATCCTGTACTTGCATACTGACCCCAAAGTATTGTGGGAATCAATCTTGCGGTTTTGACGGTAGGAGCGCTAAATGCAATGGCCCTATTCACCCTACTGTGCTAATATGATGTTCACCATCAAAACGCCAGTATTTTTCTTACTTGGGAAGAAATGAATTTGGGGAAAGCTAAAATTTTCAGGAGGACAATGAGAAAAAAAGGCCTTTCATCTGATATCAAAATTGATACTACTATTCCGGTAAATCCAGGGGGTTCCCCAAGGATCGGAAGCAATCCTTTAACTAATCTGTCATGGTGCAAGTCACATTTTAAGAAGCCCATTGCCAAACATTTGGGACCTGTGTTGGGCACTAAGACAACTTGAACAGGTCATGTATAACCAAAAGAGCATAATTCACTGTAGATGTCAATACAAGGGAGATGCTTCTGATAAGTGAACAGACAATATTTGGACTTAGAAAGTGTAATGTTGGTGGTTGACCAGTTATTCACCCTCTAAATGTTAACGCTAACTGCATAAGGGTTTTGTGTTTTTCCATTAGTGCATAAATCCTTGCTAAATAAATCCACTTTCCCAAATATTTTGGATGAAATCCACCAAATCGTACCAATATCAAAGACACATGTGATCTGCGATCATTAGTGTCCCTTGACGAGTATATCCCAAATTTTCACACAACTAACATTTAACCATTCACAACTTATATCAAGAACACATATTGACTTTGGAATGTGACCTCGGACCGTCAACATAATTCAGATCCATCTTGCATCAATGACCCCGAATTTGGTCACAATTGGACGTCTACTTTTCAATGGCACCAAACGCCATTAACGGGCAGTATCCAGCCATCCCAGCCCTTTCAGGCAGGCATATAGGCAGACAGACAGACGACATACCCAATTACTGACTGGTTAGTGTCGGAATAACAACCGTTCAGACACCATAAAAACTGAACAATTTCTTCAGTACTAAAACTAGAGGCAAAACAACCCAGACTTGTTCTGATGCTTTAACCTGGTAAAGCATTGGACTTACTCAACACAAATATCTCAGGCCATTTTGTACTTTTTGATACTTGTGTTAACAAGTAATTTATCATAGGTTTCTACAGGAACCATTATGACGAACTAGTAAAATATTTGTGTCACCAATCCATACTACTACCAGAATTTCTGTATTGTTTACTTTGTTCAGCTAGGGTGTTTTCGCTGGTTAAACCAGAATCACAGTAATTTTTTTTTCCATATCCGGAAAATCCCAGGACACATCCTGTTAGTGCTTAGGGACTCCAAGCACCCATCAAACACAAATGATGATTGAAATTTGATTTCTTTGTGGTCAATGTCAGCACAACTCAACAGATCAACAAAACAAAAATATAAACCAGGTTGAAAAACAACATGGGCTCCTAGGTGCCCCGCCCCTGATGCAGTTAAGAAGTGTTAAGCCTTTAATTGTGAGAACGAAACAACAAAAACAAAGCACAACTTGACTTAAGACTGAACGTATACAGCCGGTTTACTGTGTACATTCAAATACCACCGTCTATCCTCTGATTCATTATTCTTGGAAAGGACATACGCACATTTGTATCTCTTTGTGTGATCTCCACCACATGCACTCCGGACGTGCTTGTTTTGCGAGGAATCCGGACATAACAGCCTGTCCCAAGAAATCATGAGCAAAAGTTAGACCAGTTAAACAGCACAACTTTTGTAACAGTTCGGTGGGGGCCTGGTATCTTGAATAGTTTTGGCCTGACTTTCACACTGGGCATAGAGTTTAATACTGATTGGCCATACATTCGCTGAATGGTTCGCATATGATTTTTTCAACAAATTACCATGAGTTACAGTGTGTAGACATTTCTCACAGTGTGTTAAACATTGTCTAAAAAATATTCCTTGACAATCACAAATTTACTGACCATTTGCCCCCCCCCCCCCCCCCCCAAAGGAGAATGTTATTTTGTTGTGTTTTTGATTTGTTAGAACCTGATGTCACTTGTGGCACCACCCCCTTACATACCTGTTAGCTGGACAACGTTGAAATCCAGTACTTGGCATTACATTAACCATTCTACTATACATTCACTAATGTCTTCCTGTAGCCTGCTTTGTGGCCTGAGATCGTCCAAGATTCTATACGTTAGAATTGTCCTCGAAAATCGGTTAGTAACGAGTACATTTTACAACGCTCCAAAATGCAATATTCATTTAATAAAAGGGATTTATTGACCCCTTCTTTTGACACCAACCACACATTTTTTTTCTTTTATGCATCTATAAAACATCCCTGTGTTCTGTGATACCGAACTGTCTCTGTTTTGCATGAACAATTTCCTATCTGAGCTTTAGGACTTTAGTGCTGTTCCAATAATAATAGGACATGGGCGTTGACATGTCTGTGAAAGAGACTAATCCCCCTGTTGAATTAAAGACAGTCATGTACCATAGCAATAAAAACTAATCCACGACCATTGTCCTTAAATGATTCTAAAAGGAGTACTTTGTAAATGGAAAGGTTTTCACACATTATATCTGTAATATATGGAACTATTTTAGGGGATTAAATACAAAATTGGAAGATTATTCCTTAAAAGTTTTCGTTTAATAAAGGGATTTATTGACCCCTTCTTTTTACAACCAATCAAACATTTAATTTCTTTTATGCATCAGTAAACAGCGTGCTTCTGTGTAAAAACCTCAATTTCTCTGTGTGTGCCATGAACAATTTCCCTTATCTGAGCTTGAGGAACTTTAGTGCTCTTCCAATATAAATAGTCCATGGGCAGTTGACATTTTCTTGTGAAAGAGACTAATCCCCCTGTTGAATTAAAGCCAGTCATGTACCATAGCATAAAAACATCCCGACCATTGTCCGTATAATGATTCTAAAAGGATAATTTTGTCATGGAAAGGTTTTCACATGCCTTTATCTGTAAATATTTTGGAAACTATTTTTGAGGGGATATGCATTAAAATTGGAAGAATTATCTAAGGAAGTTTCTAATATAACCTCCATAGGTGCTACAACTACCTCAATCTTGTCAAATCCAACAATTCTCCCCGTCGGTTTCATCTGTGGAAGTAATATTGGTAACAAACAAACAGCTCTTCTCAAAGTATCCCATTATGGGCAGAATAGTTCACAATGCAATGAAAAAAAAAACAATTTTTTTGGTGCCAGTATAAGTCCGAACAATTTATACCCTAACTAGAACAGGTTAAAAAGGAAAAATGTAAATTGTAAAATAATGATCCATTAGGATGAAAAGTATCTTCTATCACTAATGAACATGTGATGGCAATAACCAAATGAATTCAGCGTTTTAAAATTGACAGTTTCATACCGCATTAATCCCCCCCCCATTCGCAATATGTGGATTGATATGATACCCAATATGTGTATGTAAATATAAGCTAAACAACCATAACACAAACTTTGAAGAACCACAACTTCAATCCACAGAAACACACATAATCTGTATTGCCAAATTCTTATCTTACATTGCAAGTGTAGTGCAGTTGTGGTTTGTACCCATATTAACACTGATATGAAACTCTCATGTAGAACATTGGACAATACATTGTACCCTTCAACACCTAATCGGTTTCATGTGATGTAGTTTAACACAATATTCTACTTTTCCTGGCCTGAACTAAGAGTGATGTCACAGTTCGTCCAGCCGTATTGTGCATGCTTATCGCGCACGCCAACTTTGTACATTCGCGATTACACCTGCGGCTTACTGCGATTCTCACGTTAAGAACTGTATGAAAGCTATGACGTCACCCTGAGTTTTTCGGGCCGATGAAAGTACATCACATATACTGCAAATTGGTACGAAGGTATAATATAATTATTCCAGAATGTCAATTCAAACTTCCCTGGTCCCGATTCAGGAAGTGTTACTCTTATGTGCCTCAATTTTTCTGACTGCTATTTAAACATGTTCCCTATTTTCCTCAAGCTCATTCAAGGAGGTATCATAATATCCAATATTGGAAGCTCTGATGAAAGAGGATGGTGTGAACTTTGGAACTAGGTGAAATGATACTGGGCCTAACTATTTTTTTAAGATGCAAGTTGAAGGAAACATAGTCACTGTTTCCCAGTCACCAATGTCAAGGGCAATAGTATTTACAATCTTACTTTTGTGGAGGGAAATGTGCAAAAATACTACCCAAGTGGACTGAGACTTTTCGGGGGTCTTGAGAGAAACTTGAAGTCTATGATCTTCAGTCACTGAGTGGAGATATTCTGCACCACTTCATTAAAAAAAAGCGTCAAATTTGCTTTATATATATATCCAAAATATTCCTGTCACTTGAGCTATCTTTTCCAATTGGTGCTTTCTCTCCTACAAATTCTTCAAACTCAGAATTTGGTCTTTGTATTAGCACTATCTACATCATTATCATATTCTTGATGTTGGCATTCAAATGCATTTTTTAAACTACTTTCTAAACTAGTAGATTAATCAACCACTTAGAGAAACAAGTGTGTAAATATCACAACTGTTGCCCGAATGTGTATCATGATATCTCTACAATCGTGCTTGATGGAATGGGAAAAAGGTCTATACCAATATTCACAAGTATCATTTTATCATTACCATATATCTTCTCACTACAATTAAAAGCTTAAAGTGCTGGAATATCACCATCCCAGCCATGTATAAAGATGCACATAATAGTGCTTATAATCTGTCCAGCTCTAAGTACGAAGTAGCGATGCGGGCGTATACAATGTACCAACTTTCAGCGCACATATAGGCAAAGCACAAGTGCACTGCAACTGAAAGGCTGTACTGGATATACGCGTGCGTCATCACTTCATACTTCAGACGAGACCAAGTATACATAGATATACATAGGGTGGCATCAAAGTGTAGCTATCTGTTGTTGTGTGGCAGTCTCTGCCAAAATCACCAGCCAATGGGCTATAATTCTGAATTGGCAAGTGTAAAGTTTTGTTGCTTCTAAATTTTAATAATTATGCAGTGCACAATTTATATGGACCACACCTAGGGTAGTAAATGCAAGTCTGAAGTAGTACTTCACAAAGTCGACAAGGACTCATTAATATGCATGAATTTTCTCATCATACTAAACAGCACCAGGACTCAAACTATTGGCTATCACCTGACAAAGTTTGATGAACATCAGTCTGTACCTTAAGTGGTTTAACGAAGAGAAGCACTGGAAAATGCAAATTAATTATATACTCATTAATATGCATGAATTCCATCAACTATAGTGCATCAGGATTCACAGGGTATCACTCCAAGTTGGATGGTAATCAGTCATTGCATTAAGAACTTACAATGAATTAATGAGGAAAAAATATTGGTAATTCTAATTAATATGTTTAACCTACCGCGGCCGAGAGGAAACGAAAGGCAACGAAAACGTGGTACCGGTCGGAAAATGCTTTTCGTTGCATCTGGGCCGGTCAACAACTATTTTTGGTCGCGCAAATGACTCTCCTTGCGTTTCATTGCATTTGGGCCGTCTTACCGAAAATGACGCGATGTTTTTCGTTGCACCTGGGCCGTCTTCCCGGAAAATGACGCGATGTTTTTCGTTGCACCTGGGCCGTCTTCCCGGAAAATGACGCGATGTTTTTCGTTGCATTTGGGCCGTCTTACCGAAAATGACGCGATGTTTTTCGTTGCATTTGGGCCGTCTTGCCCGCAGAAGGCGCAATGCTTTTCATCAGGCGGGTGACACTGTACAAATGCCCATAGACAATTTCGATTTCGATGGTGATAGCGCCACCATTTTCGATAAGCTATTGGGTTAATTATGCATAAACGTATTCATGACGTAAACCGGAGCATGACGTAGCATAATGCGCCACGCACGACTATGATGTAGCGTAATAGCGCCCTCACGACTGGCGAACTATAAGCTACAAATTCATGCAGATCAGTGTGCATCCATTATTTATTTATTTATTTATTATTTATTATTTACCCTGTTTTTTATTGCATTTTCACGCGATGTTTTTCGTTGCACCTGGGCCGTCTTTCCGGTAAATGGCGCGATGTTTTTCGTTGCACCTGGGCCGTCTTTCCGGTAAATGGCGCGATGTTTTTCGTTGCATTTGGGCCGTCTTCCGGGAAAATGGCGCGATGTTTTTCGTTGCATCTGGGCCGTTATTGACTTTACGCTACTAATTCCTGTGCCGGGAAAACGGCCGAGATGCAATGAAACGCAAGCTTTGGCTCTCGTTGCATCTGGCCGTTAAAAATAAAAATAGATTGCTTTTCCTTGCATTTGGGCCGTCGGCCGGCAAAACGACCCGGTCCTGGTTAGGGTTATATGCATGAATTTTGTCATCAAACTATACAGCACTAGGGCTATCGCTCCACCAAGCTGGACAAAAGTCAGTTCACTGCATTTACCACTTAATTGGATTAATGAAAAAATGCCGCCGAAATATGAGAATTCTCTACTCATTAATATGTAGCAATTTATATCAAACTACAGCACCACGCCAATCAGATAGTGGATTAATGATCTTGCTTCTGCCCAATATCAGTCTTGACATATGGTGCCAAAACTTGGACACTACATCAAAATAAAGGCGGCCCTGGATGGCTGCTACACCTGTCTATTAAGGAGAGCTCTCAACATTCCATGGCAATCTAATACCACCAATAAAGATCTGTATGGAGACCTGCTACCAATCTCTCAAAGACTCGGGAGGAAAAGGCGAAAGTTTGCCAGTCACTGTGCCAGGAGAGATAATGAAGCAGCCTCCAAAGTCCTTTAGTTGCAACCCAAACCTGGGAAGAGAGACAGAGGTCCTGCTAGGAAAGACTATGTGAAATTACTTCAGGAGGATACAGGACTAGATAGGCAAGACCTAAAGAACTGCATGAATGACTGACTAGTTTGCAAGGCCATCATAGGAGTCCAACACTGTGGGTCGTCATAAGCAAGTTTCTGCCCGACCAAACAATATCTATCCATCTACAAACCAATCTACATGATAATAAAAGCCCTCACATAAGATGATGGTGTTGAGGCCAAAAAGTGTGCTCAAAAGATGTATACAGTGCAAAATAACCTCACCACCTTCTGTTTATCCCCTTTCCAATTTATACCACTATTTATATTGAAATGGTGTGTGCCCGACACCGAACAGGTACGCACACCATTCAACTGCCAAAAAACTCAACCAGTAGCTGTATGTTGAGGCCACCCTTAATATTTTACAATCTCTGAAATAGAAAGCTACCTAATCGCACAACTATCATAAGCTACCTAACCTCAAATATGGTGTTTCCTGTTCTTGCTGGTAAGTGGCCTGTCCATGACACTATTCTTCCAAATTCAAACAATACTTTATTAAAAGAACAATTTGTAAATATTCCACCCACCTCTTAAAATTTGTTGTCTACTACACTGTTGCATGGTCCATCTATACAGGTGTGCCCTGCTTGTACACCGAATATTTACATTTAGACATACCTGATAGTTAAGCTCAGTCCTTTTTGGTTTTGAAGTACGTCATAAATGCTGCATAGCTAAGACGACAGTCCAATCACATATTATATACAAAGAATTAGCAATGGCATTGTTATCATGGATGCAGACCGCTTGAGTTCAACTCAACCAATGAATAAAAAATACCTTGGATTTTTGGTTCTTGAACTACCTAAACCTAACCTCAAAGAATATGTAATCCATTTGGTATCCATCTCATAGTTTGGTTTAAGTGCAGTTACAATGTCTGTGTTGTTGTCACATCTCGGGAGTCTGGGGCTGGAAGAAGTACCCACATCTAGTTCTGAGATGGCATCCCAATTAATCTGCACATTGACGTCTTGTTGTGAATCCGCGTTCCATGAATTGTGGATAGCACTATGTACAAGCGAATGAAAAGGCGACTGTCCAGTTTGTCTGTTCATCACATCTGCAATACTGTAGGGGCAGAGGTAAATATAAAGAAACAAAATGATGGCATTAACATCTGAATTGTTGATGAGTTTAACATGGCCAAGCATTTTCAAAAGTAAATAATTAAACTTTTGTCAAGAAATTTGGGAAATATTCCAAAGAGGGCAAACTAAAGAAGTATAAATTTTCACATTTCTTTGAGTATGTCTTATTTTTAATACATGGCAAAATTTGATGCATTCAGCTTCACTTATTTCAAACCATCTGTATTTAATAAATTTTATTTGTCAACCACGCCAGTCTGTGTAGAGTGGTTTCTACAAGTACACCATTTAAATTTGATTTGTCTCTTGTTTTATTTCACAATAGCATTGAGGACAACTTAATTAACATATGATGAAGTCCCAATTAAACCAAGTTCCTCCCAAAACTTCATAATAAAATCATATCTAATGGCATAACTTTTGAAACCATTCTATGTGAAATGGCTTCCCATTTAACCAAGTTAAGAAAGGTTTCTAATTCATATTTATGTTAAAAAAATAAAAAAAAATCCCTCTATATTCGATGGGCCATTCCAGTCAATGTTGATTCTACCCACAAAATTTGATCCCCTCCCACAACACAAACACACACTCCAAAATTTCCAGTATGGTTTTCCAGGAATTAACAAGAAAAATCCTAATTAGTCAAGCTTACTAGGAATATAGAATCCAAACAATTGGGTTAATGTTTAGCTAATTCTACAAAAATAGCCTGCAAATGTTCATTTTAGGAAATAACTCGGATATATATATACCGATCTTCTGGTGAACAATACTAATTTGGTAGGATTTTTCATCCAAATGCTAGCATGAAACCTACATCAAGTTCCCAGAGTCACAGAAATGGCAAAAATTAAGGTCACAATATTGAACCCATGTTGTAAAGAACCTTGGACGTTAAGCTGAAAAATGTACCCAACAGTATCTCCTTAACCAAAAAACCAATAGAATGCTCAATGTGGTGTGCAATGTTAAACCAATCAATTATGATGGCAAGTAAATTATTAGTATCATATGTTTAAATAAACAGAGATATAAGTAACTTCTACTAAAGAAATTGATTCTTTTATGCTTGATAATGCAATTTATATAGGTTGCATTAAAACTTTTGAACAAATTAACAGGCAATGTTTGTATAAACAAATATTATATAACTGTGTCCATGTAGTCTGCCAAGTCAGAAACAGACTTTTTGTGCTGTAGTATGAATTGGATCAGCTCTATATTTGGCCATTTTCACAATTGAACCATATCATGCCTTCAAGCACCAGAAAGCCATTTATATACAATGTATACATCTGATAATCATACAACTGTTTTTTCTGGTTCTCAGGAAAAGCTTTCATATCGAGTAAACTATCAAATTACATCAAAGCCCAAGTTAAATTTTTTTATTAAAATGTGCTCTTTTCCACTCAAATTATGAGTTAAAATTGAGTTATAATCATAATTTCTAACTAAACAGAAAATTCCCAGAATCTTTGAAGTTTAGAAGTCCTATTTTTGTTTTCAGCTTAACGTCCCTGGTCCTTTGTTAAAAGGAGGCTGTTTCTTGCATACTCCACACAAGAGTCCCATTTTGTAACATCTGCCCCAAAAATAATTTCTATACGTGCGTATCAAAATTCTGACTTGAGATTTAAAAAAAGCCTTTCCCGGTGAATATCACAGATTTTCAGCGTGATATTGCACCATGATCAATACAGTTTGACCTAAAACACAAACATTCTTGATCTTTGTTTATTCTGTACTGGAGTAAACCACAAGCAGCTGTTTAGTGTAAATTTTGAGACGCCGTCGCTGTATGTCTATTTACGGGAGACGGTATGACAAATTCCCTCAAATAATTAATTTTTTTTCAATATTTGGTGGTTTGCTTCTACATTAAAGCAGTTATATGGAATTGTATACACTTATCCCCGATTTATAAGTTAAAAAATGCATTTCCAAATTTTTTTCGATTCTCTCGCATTATCGCTGCTAATCCCTTTAACAGGCAATGTTTGTATAAACGAAATATTATATAACTGTGTCCATGTAGTCTGCCAAGTCAGAAACAGACTTTTTGTGCTGTAGTATGAATTGGATCAGCTCTATATTTGGCCATTTTCACAATTGAACCAAATCATTGCCTTCAAGCACCAGAAAGCCATTTATATACAATGTATACATCTGATAATCATACAACTGTTTTTTCTGGTTCTCAGGAAAAGCTTTCATATCGAGTAAACTATCAAATTACATCAAAGCCCAAGTTAAATTTTTTTATTAAAATGTGCTCTTTTCCACTCAAATTATGAGTTAAAATTGAGTTATAATCATAATTTCTAACTAAACAGAAAATTCCCAGAATCTTTGAAGTTTAGAAGTCCTATTTTTGTTTTCAGCTTAACGTCCCTGGTCCTTTGTTAAAAAGGAGGCTGTTTTTTACATACTCCACACAAGAGTCCCATTTTGTAACATCTGCCCCAAAAATATTTTCCATTCTTGCGACCTCAATGCCATTAAGGCTTCACATATTCAAATGGGAAATGTTGAAGTGTAAATTCACAACTAGTAAGTTACCCATACCTGAGATTAATTGTGGAGTCAATGGCACATCAAGTACCTTCCTATTATTTCAAACATGGATAGCGAAAAACCTTGCCACACTGGCGTCATTTCATACACACGCTGATCTCTCTATGGGCTGTAATAAAAGCTTTTTAAGTGAAGTTGCACTATTCTACAGTTTATTAAATGCATGCCCATTATCTTTTGTGGTTAAACCAAAATTTTGTTTGACGTCAAGTTCACATCAACAACTATGTTATTTGACATTATCTCCCTCAAGTTTGAACAGCAATTAACTGCATTTATGTGATATTATGAGACTTTCTATGGAAGGCTGATAATTGATAAATTGAATACCCCAACATGCTTATGTTCTGAAAAAATATACCAAACCCACAATTTTGTCATCAAATTAATTCTCCCTCTAAATGTGTTACAATAACTGGGCAACTACAACTAGTTAACCAACTTCTAATTGCAGTACCCTATCCTGAACCAAGACCATTTTTTAAAAGAAAGTTTATGGCATAGCATTTATTTCAAAAAGTGTATGAAATTGTAAGTAATAAGCATGTGATTAAAAGTGCCACGATAAATCTGTTAATAAAATTTAGCTCAATAATAATGAGATAGGGACGGTAGAAGAATCCCTCCTTAATTTCAAAATGATGAGCCTTTTAAAGGTGCATTTTGTGATCCTAGCATATTTATTTTTGTTTGTGATTCACTAAATATCTGCAAGAAAAGGTTAATTATTCTCAAAATTTCAGTTGATTCTGATGTTGCGTTTTGATGTAAATAGCGAATTAGGCCACTGTGTTGTAATTTCTGTCCGTAAACTGACTGAAAATTTCAGAGTAGATAAATTTTACACATAAAATTAGGCACACATGCCATACTCAAGCCAATGGTTCAAACGATATAAAAATCTTAATTCATTGAGGTAAATTCATACACTCTGCGTATTTACGCATATAGAGCAGCAAATCAGTGAAGCTGTTAACAAAATACGCGAATGTAGCGCGAGTGGATTGAAAATGTCCAGTTGCACTCCGCGTACCGCGTAAGGTGCTTTTGAACGCGTGTGCATCGCGCAGGACTGATTTATTTTCTCAGTGGGTAATTGTTTTTAATTTCTATGATAAATGACATTTTAAAACTACTCTTTATTACTAATTACGGCAAATTCTTTTGTTTTCTGTCGCGCTGAATTTTGATGCTTGTCAGACGCATCAAAATCTCAGCGTGCGTGCGTGCATTGATTTGTCCCATTTTTCTCGCAAGAAGTAAATGCGCAGTTATTAATCTATAATCAGGGAGACAAGGCTGTGGATCACGAAATGCCCCTTCACACTACTCCGAAAGGTTTTCTCTGCCACCCAAGAAATGTTGTGTTAACTAGTTACAGCTGCACATGTTAAGGCACTTTACAGTTTGTGTCACTCAATGGCCCATCAAGGTAATTTCAAAAAACACTGTGATTTTATACAGTGCTAAAAAGTCATCAACACTAAGCACAGGTTAAGAGTTGTGTGTGGTACCTTTTCGGCGAGTACCTGTTATTATGGGCATCAACTTCCTGTGCCATCGTGACCTTTGAACTCCTCTAAAATGCGCTTCCCCTCCAAGTTTGATTATCTGACTTCACTCGGCTCGACACGGTACTGAACTCGGAGTCACTTAGTCAACTCTTTTCGAATGACGATGGGATTAGTGGACAAACTCCAGTGTTTTTCAAATTCGTAGCGGATGTATAATTTTTAAAACATTGTACAAGATGATCAAAAACCAGGTAAGGTGAGTGATTAAAATACTTACTACTTTGAAGGGAAAAGTATAATGGGTGCTTTTATGATGAAAATGTGGACAATTATCCAATTCCATGCTCGATTGTGAAAGTCTTATTCGAAATCTAATAAAAATGCCACGTAAAAAAACCTACTGTGCATGCACGGGGAAGTTCTATTTGATATAGATTTGAAAGATCTAATCAGAGTCAGTTACCATACTAATTAAGCATTAACCGACTTTACAAATATATATATTTTGAAAAGCTTCAGGACAAAACCACACATGTAACACAATCACAAAGACAGATATGGTCTGAACATAGATCTGCTTAAGAAAACTAATATTTTGAAGATTATTAAAATGGCAAGTGTTCCAAATAAGAATAATTTAAAAATTCACTTTTGAGTTGCTACTGTTTCATGTTGATTGGCACCCCTTGTAATTAATTGCACACAATTTGACCACAGATCTAATTAGCAAATCAATCTTGACATCCTACGTTCAGGTTTATTTAAGATTCTCACACAAACACAAAGAGACAGATACTAAAAAATAAAACAAGACACAAGTAGGACAACGGGTACCTATTAAGCCTGGGAATGTGTATGAGCTCCGCAGTTTTCAAAGATGAAGCTACGATTTCAAACCATTTCCTGACAACAATCGACGAAATCCCAGTCAGCATGTGGCACATCGCCCATATCCGCAACCATACAACTAATACTTAGGTCTCAGCTGTGAATAAACAAGGATAGATAGAACAAACCGGGGAAGCAAATCAATGTCCATTCTCATCGGGGCAAAAATAACGAACACTCACCCATTAAACAGCTCAGTTTTCTGAGTGGTGTCCCTTCAGAGTTAGGTTCAGCCTGTGGTGCAGCGCCCTCGTCCATTAGTCTGTCCCCCTCTGGGACGATTTGTCACTGTTGAAGTGGGTCCATTTTCACTTCCCTTCTCTTCAGGTCTCTCATATGCACTTCTTCCTTCAGCTGAGTCTCTGCCTTCCTTGGACTGCCTCATCACCTTCATAGGGCTCATCTGCAACAGCACAGTGATGATATAACTATGGTTAACAAGTACTTTTTTGATTTTGAAAATGGTGTGTAAGGACATGTTCTAAAAGAAATATAGTATTGATTGGCTCTAAAATTAAAGGTGTTTTCCAATTTAGGGTATTAGAATTCTTTACTTAATATACTCATGGGAAACAAACTTGTGGTTTTGATGGTAGAAGCAGTAATGCTTATTGCAAAGCCCCATTCACTAACTGTAATCAGTATTGATGGTTTGAAGCATTAACACAGCAGTTTTTTGTCTATATCCGGGGAAAAGAAATGGATTTGAAGGCTGATGAAATTTCAGGATGACAATGAGAAAATAAGGCCGTTCAATCTGATATGAAATTATATACTTCAATGGGTACGTCGGGGGGGGGGGGGGCCGAGGGTGATACAGAGCAAGCTAGTTGATCATTGAACAGAAAATGTATAACAAAATGATGCTTTCAAGTTTAATTGTACCAAGCCAAGCATTCTACAGTGGAGGTGAGTGAAGTATGAAAAGTTAACGACAACTCAACACAATGTGTTATATCGTGTCATTCCGTTTTATCATTATAGTACGTTAAAAATCAAACCGTAAGACAGACACACAAGAAATACCAATCACAACCGTTTTTGACAAAAGTTAAAAAATTTATACAAAGCGGCCTCCTTCAGGAAATTATAACCTGAAGAGGCCCCTAATCTTGAAATAATGTTTTCAAAATCTGGGACCCTATAATATTTCTACGAATAAGCGCATAATCACTGCACTCAAGTACTACATGTTTCACAGAAAGGGCACAATCACAACGAATACACCGAGGGACTGGCTCACCTCTAAGCACATGACTATGGGGCATATAAGTCTGACCATTTTACATCGTTGCTAATACAATATCCTTCCTTCGTCCAATCAAACCTGAACTACCCGTAGCTCAACAGTTGGTGAAACGCCCTTGCATTTTATTATTAGGAATGAATCCCACCGTATTTGCCACCTATATTTCTGATATAGCTATTAACTAAAGCCTTAAAATCTGTAAAGGGAATCTCAATGTTTGTTATATTCATATTAAGAGTCTTTCTTCGCCAATACAAGCAACCTTTGTCATTGCCTTGAATACCAAGGTGACTCGGAATCCAAGCTAAAACAACGGATTATATCATTGAGACAAATTGAAGAATACTTCAAACAGTTCAGCAATATAGGGATGTCGACATTCTCTGCCTTTCAAAGCCATAAGACTAGATATTGAATCAGTAAATATAATGAAATGACTCTCTTTGAATTTCAGATCTAATTTAAAAAGCCAACTTAAGTGCCTCCAATTCAGCAGTTAATAGAAGCATCATCAGGTAACCTAATCTGGCGATGATCACGCCGACTTAAACAGCTGCCCAGCATGCCCTTTCCAAACCTTAACCCATCTGTATAAATAGCTCGAGGGGGGGGGGGGTTGATGATATTTATGCCTAAGATCATCAATTTAATCTTGAAAAAACAAGAATCAATCATTAAGACCCTTCTTATATTGACATAAAGTTAGGTCAATATCAAGTTCAACATTTTTGTCAAGGAGGACTAAAGGACATCAAATACGCAATTTATTCAGCAGTAGGACATCCTGTGAAACCTCTTTTATACGGAATCCAAAAGATGGAATAGCATTTAGGTTTTACTAGTATAGAAGTTGGTAAATTTTAGGCGAAAAGGTGCTCCAATGTGTTGGGATATCAGCATTAAACTTTTAAGTTTTTGAGCATATTGAAGAGCTAATTTTTCCCCATCTTAGATGCAATGGAGGTTCATTAGCTTTGAATATAACTTTGCATAGGAGAGGTAAGAAAAGGCACCCAAGCATAGTCAAGACCTTTATTCTGAATGGTTTCAAGCTTTTTTCAAATATGAGCTTACGAGCAGAACTATAAACATGGCACCATAAATCCAATTTTGATCTCACAAGGATCCTATAAAGGCGAAGCAAACTGAGCGATCTGCAACCCCAGTCCCATCTTAGAAACTACTTTTAAAAGATTCAGACCTTCTTGACATCTCTTATTCTTCCGCAAATAGTCCATATGGATCTTTGAAGTTCAATTTACTGTTCAAATATTTAAGAAGCCCAAGAATTTAGTCGTGAAACGACTGGGAATAGGATAACCATTTCGAATTTTAATTCTGGGTCAGGCTGAAGGCGTCTTTTTGTTGCAAAAATGCATACAAACATTTTAGTTTTAGAGAAACGGAACCATTTTCATCAAGCCCATTTGTTTGAATATTATTCAGGCGCAATTTTGCCTTTGATCTTCTATAGAAACATATTTGATGTAGAATAGGAAATAGAGAATCATCTACAAACAAGGACTCTTCATTCCTGATTGACCATTGGCAATACTAATTAATTTTTCAAAAGAAATAGAGTAACAAGAGAATACTACCTGTGGGAACACCCCATCTCTTGGATTTAATTCTGATACGACTGTTCCCAAACGAACCCTAAAAACCGATCTGTCAAAAAATTCTTAATAACACAAGGCATTTTACCTCTTTAGAGGTCCTAAATATCAAACCTTCAAAATACCATATGTCCAATAGTATCATAGAGGCCTTCTCAGATCAAAGAATACCGACACACATGATGGTCCTCTAACACAACCCTCACGATAAAAGAGTCAAACGAACAATTTGGCATATACTACTACTGCCCCTCGGCAAGCACTTTGACACTTAGATATCATTATCAGTCCATTACTTTCCACGAACCAAACAAGACCACATTAATCATCCTTTCCAGGTCTTGATAAACACTGGTAAGGGATGAGTGGCGATAATTTTTGCCTTTGTCGCATCTGGCCCTGGCCTTCGGAACAGGATCACTTGTGACATCAAACATACCATACATTTTGGGAACATCCCAGACCCCCATATATTATTGAAAAAATCAACAATACAAGAAGGACTATTCGGTTGTGGAAGAAAATGCTTAAGAAATTGATAATGGATTTCATCTGGTCCCGTAGCAGTAAAAAAACAAAAAAACCACCAAAAAAAAAAAAAATCATGACATTTTACTAGAGAGTCATTAAGCTCTTACATGCTAAATGAACTATTAAACTCCTCTGCATCATTGGAAATGAAAAATCTATTTCTGGTTTTCACAGTATTTTTTAAATCTTTGGAAATGTCTGAGTTAATGATTGCTTGAGATTTGTGTTCAAATTATCTGCCAATACATGGCAATATCCTGAGCTTCTGTACAATTTACTACCATCAATATTTAGCTAGATGAAAAGTGGTATTATTCAATTGCTTCCCACTTATTTTCCCTAACCATATCCCAGCTTTTTTAACAGATTTTCTAGAATTTAGCTTGGATACATATTGCCTCCAAACTCCCGTTACTTTTTTTAATAATGCGACGACTGTAAGAGCAACGGCTCTTGATATTTCTTAAGTTGTTTCTTTGTGTTGTCGATTTTTAAAACAGGTAATGCACTTTTGCGACAATCAGAGCGACTGTTACATCAAGCATAAACCATGGCTTTGTTTTACATAAGCCTTTTGCCGACGACTTGGGAAGTGATTTATTGGCTATAAAAATCATCAAAATGTCCAATTGGATGAAGAAAGAGGATCTTCTATGTTAACAAAAGCTTGCATATTAATAAAGCTAAAAGCTACATTAACTCTGATGGCCAGTTGGCCTTAAGAAGTTGCTTTAGGACTCGCTCTGTTCAGGCATTGGCGTATTAATATCCTATTAGATTGGAAACTGACACTACCAACACTGATCATCATGAACTCCCCCTCCCCACCAAAGGTCCCATAAAAATAGTAGGGAACAAATTGATAAATCAATATCCGAGGGAGTACAGTCCCAGAATGGATGAATGTACTAGAACCATCATTCAAAACAAGAATTGATTTCTCGCAAATAAGATTCTACAATGACCCCAAGCCGATTGGTATCCTTGCAACCCAAAGTTCACTATGGCATTGAAGTCACCTACCAAAGGAAGGGAAAGGAAGTTTGACCATCAAACATCAATTTCATCTAAGGACCTAATTTATATGAGGATGAATGTAAACGAACAACAGTTATTGTGCATGAAGAGTAACTTTACGCAACTGCGTTCCAAATTGTATTAAGGTTGTATGACAGAATGAGGGACTTCACCCTTAATCATATAGATGACCCTCCAATCGCTCTATTATCCACTGGGAATACAGCTGTTTTGGCTATAAAATCGTACCCCCCATTAAAACACCTTATTAGAATCACTGTCTTTAAGACGAGTTTCCTAAAGACAAAGAATAGATGGGTTTGGGTCTGTTATAAGGCATTTACGAACAACTTTTTCATAATTGGGTCTAAGCCTTCTGCAATTCCATTGCAAATTGCACATTTGTTAGAATGTGTCACTTTTTAACAGATTAGAGACCTCTTCCTAACCATCACTTAATTGTTCATGTGTTTCAGGGACAAAAAGTCCATGGCCCTCCTCAATCACCTGACAAAAGTGCATGAAACTTGTTAGAAAGCTGAATAGGATCCGTTTGATCCCCTTGAAATTCTTAATGATTGAGAATGTTTAGTAATTACCGTACCTGATGTTCCTTGACGAGTCCAGAATTAGGTGGTTTTAACTGATTGGGATTACCTAGTTTCTTTGGCTGCTTGAGAACTAGGTTGACCTTTATCAGTTCCTCCAGTTTTTTTATTTTGTAGGTCCTCTTTCTTTTCTACAGATTTACTTCGGAGTTGAATAGTAGATGCCTGACAGTCTGATCACCTTTAGATGAACTTGAATTGTTTCTTAACGGGAGCTCTAGGAAGACTATGAGATCACTAGGCAACGTCATTTAGTTGGCAATATTTCTTATCACTTGTCTTTTCCTTACAATTTCTAATACTGTTTAGGATGGGCAAAATCAGTAGGCCAAACAAGTCGTTTGGGGAAATGAAATGTCTAGAAGAAATTGATTTTTGGCCTCACTTTTCCAAATAGCATAATTTATTTTGATCGCTGTAACCTGAGACGAATATCGCTGGCCTTTTTTTTGTTAAGTCATGTTACCTTTACCTGTCCACTTTTGATTTTTTGGGATTTCCTTATTCTTCTAACCCATATTAGGACATATCTAGATTTTGCCGGTGATTACCACTAGCAAATTCCCTACATTTATCAGGTTCCTTACAATTTGGATCATTGTGGACCTCTTTGCCACACTTTTCCACAAACTTCTGACCTTCTCAAAAAAAACCATAACGTCTTAAAGTGGCCAAAAAACGTACATTTAAACATCTTGTAGGGCTAGGAATGTAATCCTCTACTTGCAACTGAAGGTAACCCCTTTTACTGACTTGGGGGTAAAGTTAGCGCATTTGAAAAAGGTAGTATAAACGTACCCGTACTGATTTTTTTACCATCTCTTGTAAATATCATAATTTTCTATGAATATGGGGGACATTTTGAGATGCCAAACCCACCAAAATTTCATCATCCAGAACAATTCTTATATCATGACATTTATTACAACACTCCGTCTTAGAGTTAATAGTTCTATGAGGATAACTCAACTGGAACTTGGGCAAGCATGTAGTCATTTTGAGGTTATCCGCCTGAATCTATCTTCCGGTCAACCTCCACCAAAATATCCCCAGACCTGAGTTTCTTAATATTCTCACATTGCCAGCAATGCCTTCAAACCTTGCTTCAGCAAAAGGGGAAAGATTTTGGATAGGTGTTATCATCAATGCTCTTCACAATCATAAAAAGTGAAGCCAATAATCATCAACTACAGGATCCGGATCACAATCTCTTTACGTTTAACAGTATTTTTTGTCAAGGTTTGTTGAGAATTCATAATAAAAAGTATTGAGATTCATTCCAGAGCTTTCCCACCCACCACGGAGCCGCAACCACCCAACCAGGGGACACATACATGTAAGTGGCAAATCATCACTTACTTATGCCAAGGATACCCCCAAGATATCTGCAAGGAAACTAAAAAAAAGAAAAAAATGCGCCTCCTCAATTGACACCTGTTTAATCAGCCGCCTGCTAAAGGCCCAGGACGCAATTAAGTAACAGGGTACATAAGTACCCAATATGTCGCCAATAAACAATCATTAGCATAATGAGTCATTTTTAGAGGCAAGACGCCACCAGCCGGTTGGTTGAATCCAGGACTAACAACCTCTCGTCTAAGAGATTTGAGGCCGAAGCAGTGTGTTGATTCCACTGCAAACCGCATCACAGCTTCCCCTCAACTGCCAGGATCCCCGCTCCTCCTCTCCTTCCTCCGCCGACACGAGTCGCAACTCCGCAAACAGTGGTCCCTTTTAGTCGCCCTTTTACGACATGCAGGAAACCACATCGGGCCAATTCTTAACCCGAACCCGCAGGGAATATAAACAATACATACAAAAACCCTCTAAAAATTTCTCCTGTTAGGGGATTCAGCTTTGAAAACCCCATATTATCAAAAACCATGGTTTAATGTTTAAGCTATCATAAACCAGAAATTAAAATGGTACAGGAGATTCATAAACAATTAAAAAACAAAAACACAAAACAATTTTTATCAATTACATAAATTAAAAAAAAACATCTCAGATGATCTAAAACGTTTTCACTGGCAAGACAAAGTTCAATCAAAATCTTTTGGAGGGCAAGCAGTCAGTTCATTGACAGATGTCCCATTTAGAGTCGCCCTCTTAGACATCAGGAACACAGCGGCTCAATTCTATCACCCCGAACCCGCAGGGGCCCCTCTTAGCGCCTCCTACGACATGCAGGGAAACACATCGGCCAATTCTTACCAAAAAACCCCGAACCCGCAGGGGTCTCATTTACAATGTCGTTAGTTCATACTTTCTTATAACCAGTGATTCTTAGCTAGTTCGCCAATGGACCACTGTGGGCTCTTGAGTTCAGATCACCACCTCATGAAGCAAGACCTCTCAAGACTTCCCTGAAATCTCTGTTAATCATCTTGTAATGCAATCTTCCCCTGAACATTATTTGAGTTGCATAAAATAAATCAATATTCTAACCTTTTCCACAATCCACAATTATCTGTCATTTTTTGTTAGAAATTGAAATTGACGCGCCTATCTATACTTTCAACACTAATCCCATAGAATTAGCTGTTTTGTTAAAGTGATACTCCTCTGATTAAGAACCACAAGGCCAACTTGTATTTACGCAATGCGAAAAAATATGTCCCCGCCGAATGTCAACTTAAAATCATCAGACCAACCCTTAATCAGGCCGACACTCCCTAAAACCTGCAACCAACTAACCACCCTACTAAACCAGCGATGTCCTTCCCCCCCAATCAATTTTCATCCATTTGTTTGCATAAATTATCCATAAATCACCAACAATAACTAAAATAACTCGAAAAAACGTAACGTGTTGCTAACTCAAATCTGCACTCACCAAAAAATTAAAACATAATGGCATGTAAGCAGTTCCACAAATCCCCAATGCCCAATTGAGTCAGATCGTGTCCTAACCCCCCCCCCCCCCCCGTCCCTCAACATATATGTCAAATGTGCCAGTATACATACCATCCATCTTTTTCTGTCTTATCTCCCTTATCCTTCCTCTTCCTTTCCTCTCCTCTTTGTCCTTTACTTAACCTCCTATCACGCTCCCTGTTCACAATCCCGTTCTTTATCTCTGCTACTCTTCCTGTCATGATCACGATCACGACTCGCCTCCTGTCTCGTCAACGGCTACGAGACGCTCCGCTTCTAGACCGAGATCGGGATCTTCTGCGACGATCTCGACTGCGGTGAGCGTCGTCTGCGGTCACGGCTACGAGAGCGTGATCTCTCGTCTGCGATCACAGCTTCTACTTCTAAAACCCTTTAATAGAAAGGAATATTAAAGGCCAGACCAATATCGTGGCAAATTTTTTACAGTTGGGTAAAACTCGTTGATTTACAATTTAACCACTTGGCGCTTGATATCTACTTGAAATGATGGGATAGGTCCAATGACCTTAAGCAGTGGCGTAGCTAGTGGATGTGGCGCCCAGGGGCAAGATGTTAACATGGCGCCCCCCCCCCCGGCCCCAGCACGTAGATGAGCAAAAGGACGGGTGGGATCCAAGGCTGTCTTAGGGGCTATATGTGGGCCAGAGCAAATTCCCCCGGCAGCTGTCGGTTTTGAGCATGTTTGAATGCCTTAAGAGAGCTCTCAGTTAATCTTCATTATTTCTTGCCCCGGGTGGGTTCCAGGGGGCGAGCTATGGGTTGTAGCATGGGGTTTTTTTGTGGAGTGCAGTAGGAGAGCTCTCAGACATCTGTCTTATTATGGCGAAGAAGATGAACTTATACTGCCTTGGCAGGGGTCCAGGGGGGACGAGCTCCCGGAAAGCTCGAGTTTAGATGTTAGTGCATTTTGGAGAGCTCTCCTTATCATGAAGCAAATGATCTATAACTTTCCCCTGATGGGGGTCCAGGGGTGAGGAAAAGCCCACCCCAGGAGCTCTCGATTTTTAGCAAGTTTAATATTAACTACTTTTTAGAGTAGGGTCTGATTGTCTGAGGAGTTTGAGTGAAGCGTGGGTGTGCATCGGGTTCTGTGCTGTCGCCATTTGGTGTTTGCAATTGTGCGTTGATGTGGTTACGGAGAGTGCAAAGAAGGTGTGATGAGTGAGATGAGTGAGATGCGGTATGCTGATGACTCGGTTTTAATGTGTGAGACAATGGAGGGTTTGAGGGAGAAGTTTTGGAAGTGGAAGAAGGCATGTGAGAGTAAGGGCCGAGGTTAAACCTTGGGAAGGGGAAGGACGTCAAAGTCGATGGGTGAGTGGGAGGAGGGGAGGTGTTAGATGAATGAGTGAGTAAGGTGGACACATGTGGAATATGTGGAAGAGGGTGAGGGCAAATTCAGTGTGTGTGAGAACTGTGGATATGGATTCATGGGAGATGCACCAAAGAGAGAGAGCTAGTGACCCCAAGTTTGGCAAGAAGGATTTGTGTGTGGGAAGATGCCAAAGGAGTTGAGGGAGTGGGGAAAAGGAATGGGTGGAAAAGTGGGTGACCCCGGGGGAGGTGGAAACAGTGAAGGAGTCCACATACCTAGGTGACAGGATTAGTGCGGGTGGGTGGATGTGAGGGGGGCTGTGACAGCCAGAGTAAGGTATGGGTGGGTGAAGTTTAGAGAATGGGAGAGTGTTTACTTGGGAGAAGATTTCCTTGAAGATGAAAGGGATGGGGTACAGGAGTTGGTGGAGATCGTGATGCTGGATGGGAGTGAGACATGGGCCTGAGTGATGAAAATGAGATGGGGATTTGCGAATGGGGCAGACAGGGAGAGCAATGGTGAGAGCAATGTGTGGTTGTGAAATTGATGGATAGAAGAAGAAAGATGAGGATTGATGCAGATGTTGGGTTTGAAGAGGCGGGCTCTGACCGATGGCGAAGGCGTCGAATGGCGTAAGATGGTATGGGCAGTGCTGAGGAAGGATGAGGAGCAGGTTTTAAAAAGGGCTTTTAAGTTCGAGGTGGGCGGTTTTGAGGAAGAGGGGCCGACCAAAGAGGACATTGGAGGAAGCAAGTGGAGGAGGAGAGAGGAGGGTTCGGGTTGCAGGATGGGGGATTGCGTTGATCGGGCGAAGTGGAAGGAGGGATAAGGGCGATGAGGTGATGTGAGGTGAA
>JAMKCH010002223.1:0-69611 GCA_023653785.1 Ophioderma brevispina | reverse complement strand
GTCGAAAAAAGCACTGAACGTTTTAAGTATAATAAGTACATATATAATATCAATTTTGATAGCCCATGGACTTCAAATTCTTCATATTTTATTATCAATGTTAAAAACAACATAGACAACCAAACAATTACCTGAATATACCGAGAAAAAAAACACCAATCGACTTCGAATACTTTAATTATAACAGTGTTCAATACTGAAATTTTAACTACTTATAGATTAATAAATATATTCACCAGTGTGATTAATAAATATATTCACTAGTGTTCAATATTTCCTAAACACTTTGCTTTACTTAATAGTTAAATAACACATCACGTTCCAGGTCAATAGCGATACAACATACAACGTATGTAATAATCACACACACTCAACTAAAGTGTATAAACTGTTCGCAGAAACAGGATTTTCTTGCAAATTGATCAACTTCTACTTGCACAGCTATTTAATGTTCACAAAAATAAAGGAAATCTACCAAAAAAACGTTGGCAACGTAAAAAAAACCACCAAGTTTTAAAAAGAGTACGATATATATATATATATATATATATATGTGATGTGATCTGGGAAAACCCGTCGCATGTCGCACTGATTTATATAATCAGTTGACTAAAGTCGGGTATATATATATATATATATATATATATATAGAGAGAGAGAGAGAGAGAAATGAGTCCATATGAGTCAGTGGTAAATGTCCAATGCCGAAATATATAATTTATTAGAAGAAAACAACAGTTTCGGGCATCGCCCTTCATCAGGTTAAGTAGAGAAATAGTTTGTTTACTAAGAGATGTAATTTGTGTTTGACTGAAAAGTACTAATCATATGGCGCCCAAGGGGGGTCCATGGGACCCCCCCTAAGGAAACCACTTTCCCGGGCGAATTTTTAAACGAAATTTAAACCACATGTGGAGCGTCATAGGACAACCCCAAATCAGCAAAAGAAATGAAATTTGTTATTTGGGCGGCAAATTAGGGGCAAAACATTTTTTTGCAAAACACGCGAAAAAATGGGCAAAAAGACTGAAAATTCAAATGAGCTTTGCGCTTACATCACACTTTGAGAAAACTTATTTTTGTGGAGATCAACCTAGAATACCCAAAGTAACATAATTTAACACAAATGCAGTTTTAGTTTTAGGGAAATCCGTATTTTTTTGGGGGGGTGGTGGTTTGGGTGGGGTTTGCAAATACACGTCATTTCCATAGCCTTTGTACAGGGGGGGTTTTGTTGTTTTTTAGCAACGTCCTCAATTGTGTGAAATTGATTGCTTTCAGCACAAAAGGGTTAATTATTTTTACTGTTACTAATAATGTTTTTTACTATATATATGTATGTGTGAACAAATATCAGCCAAAAAATGGGTCGGTTTTCTTTGATTTTATAAATAATTCTCAGATGGCCTTTACGTTTAGTGCAAGGGGCGGGGGGTCCTGGAGACCTCCTAATTCAACTCAATGACGGCTGGACAATTTTTAATTATTTGGTATGAAATTGAAAAGAAGCACATTTAAAAGTCCGACAAGTCCAAAAAAAAATCGGCGACAAAAATCCCAGCGCAAAGCGGCCAGCGCGGAAAACAATTTGGGAGGGTCACTAGACCCCCGTCCCTTAAGTGTTTTAAATACAAGAAAAGAACTTGTAAGTTGATTGTAGACACAAGCGAAGCATCTTTTTTTGTTATAGTCATAGGAATCTGTGTTGTTAGCTTTATGAGTCCCCGATCACGTCAATACCCTTTGTAATTTTTTATGACTTGCAATAGGCCAATTAAGGGTGTTATTGCATTTAGTATGTCCCTTTTCTAAAGATTAAGACACTTCAAAGGTTTCCTGCTGCAATGTTGATATATATCAGAGACACAAATTTTCGGGATTTATTATGATTGACCTTAATAGTCTTCTATGGTATTGCCACCATAGCAGCCTAATTGATTTCTCATATATAGTAAAAACACCATTTTTTTAAAATTTTAACAAATGATGATTTTTTTTCCTAGCTATACGGGTATTGAAATGTCATTGCGTTAGATACACAAAGGCAGCATTTTTTTTTTTATGGTTTTTTGTTATATTTCACCAAAACGGCTGCCACCTTAGGTCTTTTTAATATTCTATATTCCTGGAAACACAATAAATCTAGGTAGAGACATCACATTATATTCACAAAACAAATTACTAAAATTGTAGCTATCTGTTGTATATTACTATCTATGTTTATATTACTATCTACACACACTAGAGAGTATTGCAACTGCAGAAAAAGAATTTATATTCACAAATGATTTTTTGTAAAATTGTTATCAGGAGTTCGTGACTACACATTACCCGTAATTATGTCACGTGGGGGTTTTCAAACAGATGATGTTCACAGAATCAAGTCGGCCGACAACGTGAATTTGAATTTTTTCATTACCCCTTAATATGGCGGAGTTTAGTTTTTTTTTTTTTGTTTGTTTAAAGAAGCTGGCTAATCAGGGGGCGGACTGGGAGGAAGTTGTAGCGGCCGCGGCATTTAGACTTTAAACTGCGCCCAATTTTATCGAAACCCGTTGATCCTTGATCGGGAAATGGTGGTAAAGTTGGGGTCCAGGTGCCGCCCTTAGGGCCCTGATGGGGGAGATATCGATAATAAGCGGGGACAAAGACCCTATAGTTTTTGTTTAAACTTTCACATTTGAGAAGCACCTTACCAGGCAGGAGGAATGGGGTTATAGTATGTAACGATACAAACAGTCTGAGCACTATATGTTATCATGCAAGATACGTTCTTTCAGGTTCACCATTCCATCGTTACACTCATTACATCGTATACACGTTAGGGAGAAGAAAGAAAGAAAAGAAAAGTAAGTGCCGTAACCGGGGGCGGGGGGGGGGGGGGGGGGGGGGGCGTTGATCCACCCTTTCCCCCCTGTGTGTCTGAATGAAACTGATCTTTTATACAATGATGTGGTAAAAGGACCAAATTCGCCCCCTCAACTCAAAATGCCTGGCACCCCTTCTGCACACCCCATTGCAAAAGATTGGTTACGCCATGAAGAAAGGTCAGGTTTTAGAAGCAGGAGGAAACGGAGTAGGACCCGGGAGAGAGGAGAAAAGGGGACACATACGAGGGCATTTGTAACAGTGTACTAAAGTGAGATGTTGTGAAGTTGGTGAACAAAACTTTGCACTTTTGAAATTTGATCTTGTGTTCTACAGTACTGTACCAATGCGACAATTTCTCTCATCTTTTGTTAGGCCACTACATTCAGCAAATTGGGGGAGAAGTAGAGGAACCGTCCTTGTGGTCGCCCTGTTTATTTAAGTGTCCGTAGCGAAGCAACAAAGTTTTTTTAAAACTGCGAAAGCGAAAGAGCAGCGAACTAAACTAAACTCTACAACTCCAAACACTGTTTTCCATTAACATCCTTTCTTAAGTATACCCAAATCATGATAGACCTCAGCACAGGCCTTTTCTAAGGTCTCCTTGACTATAGTGTCATTGAATGAGGAGGGTTTTTCCAGTGCAAAAAGTACCATTCATTGCCTGATTTGTGTAACAACTCCATTGCGATTGTCATAGTCTGCAGAAACCCACAGAGCGAATCAATTACACCGCTCCCCCAACCATACCCAGGAATGGTCCTGGCACCGAAGAGACACAATCGACAATACGGAAAATGCTTATATTTTGGAATAAGGTCATTTTTTACCGAAGTAATTAAGCAACCTCAATGTCTGATGATAACAACATCGAAGGTCTCACCATTGAGATTAGTTCTGATCATAGTTACATCTGTCTCCAAAACCTCATCAGTAGACTTTGAGCACCCTCACCTCAACCCTAGGAATTCAACCAAACCTAACTTCAACAGCCATATTACCCAATGGCTACAATGAAACTAACAAAGACGGACAAACTGTGGAAGAATAGACAGTCAACATCTACGTTCCTTTCACCGAATTAAGCTGCCGACATCATTTCAGTTAGTTGCCCGCTGGAAAAGAGAGGTATAACCCTGATCTAATATTGTTAGCAAAAACATTTCTTTCATCACCTTTGTAGACCAAGATTGTTTCTGGATCATGTTCCACAAACTAAACATCGACCAATCGGTAATCTTGATCCAAGTCAACGCTGCCAGTAAGACCAAACAAAGTGCCCTTTTAAGCGCCGCGCTTGACCTACAAGAAAGCAGACTGACAAGATTCACTGATGACCTGGATCAGACGTGAGAGCCGGAATGCTCCAAAACCCCATAACGATGACAAATTTGCCCCCCAACTAGTGAACACGACTGCACAGAGATTCATACCCAGGGCTGTAGGACGGAATATATACCAGGCCTTTCCAAGGAATGTGGCTACAGAATATCAAGAGTTATATCACCATGTTTTGAAGCTGATTCCTTTTTCGGCTGAAACAATGCAAAGGGGTGGGGAAGTCTCGGAGAGGATTTCCCAGTGTGGTATTTCTTTAAAAAGATCAAAACCTGGAACACTTTAATTGAGTTCACCGATATGACCCATAAACAGCAGCCACAAAATTAAACCCTACACAAAGTTTGCCCCAACTGCCTTTTAAATGGCAAAGTGAAGCAAGAAACCCAAGAGATCAAAACTAGGACCATTAAGAGGTATAGTGGTGACCCTGGTTTCATCGCCCTTAACATGGACGAATTGGAATCCGGGTTATTGCCTAAACTTTCAACCAGGAAAAGCAGTAGCCTTGACAACATCTTCTACTGAGCAACTAAAAATCTTGGCCCAGTACCAAAGAGCCTAGTTGTCTTTAGCAAAGGAATGCTTCTTGAGCTCTACATTGCGGCCATTTCCCACAGAGTCCCAAAGATCTGGAGGAAAAGCACTGTTATGGCACTCCTAAAGCATGGAAAAGATCCATCCAATCCCACGAGCTACAGACCTATAGTCACTCCTTAGCCATACTACAAGCCTTCTTTGAACCCCTCCTGCTCAATCGTATCGCACCTGTGATAGACGACACCTCATACCAGAACAAGCAGGTTACGGCCAGCAAACAACAACAAGCCAAGTACTAACCTTAACTCAAACACATGAGGATGGTTTCGAGAAGGGTATGTAACCGGAGTTGTGTGCTGTCGACCTCTCAGGCAGCATTAATATCACACTGTTAATAACAGATATCCTATCTCCATAAGATCTGGAAATTACCAAGGACATCCGCTTGACGAGCTACGTGGATTTCTGGCTAACAGGATGTTCTTTGTTCAGCTAATAGGAGCGAAGAAGAGAAAGAGCCGTGTGGCGTAGGCTCAGAAATGGTCTACCACAAGGAGTTTGCTTGCAACTCTCCTGTTCAACATCTTAACCAACGACCAACCTAGGAGTGCAGCGAACCTGTCGTTTATTTCTGCAGACGATCTTGGAATTAGGCACAGATGCCGACCTTCACATTGTTGAGCGAGATCGCCCAAAGCTTGGATGACCTCACGCCTTATTATGAGGAAAACCACCGACGTGCAAATCCCATCTAAGACACGGTTGTGTGCTTTCCATCTACCAACCGTTGATTGATTGAAGCCAAACGTCAGCTTAAAGCACCTGCCTGGTCTGAAACTCCCCTGGAGCACTTTGTTGATAACCCTTGTCTACCTAGGAGTCCCCTTGGAATTGGACTCTCTTATTAGACCCACATTGAGAAGACGAAGAGTAAAGTATGTTTCACGCAATAAACATCTTGAACAAACTCACTGGCACCAGATTGGGTGCTCGCCCCACTTCCCTAAGATCGAATGTACTGGCCCTGTGCTACTCATGTGCGATTAGTATGCCTCCCTGTATGGAAAGATCAACCCATGCAAAGAAGCGTTGATGATCCAGCGTTAAAATGCCCCCTGCCGGCTCATCACAGGATTGCCT
This sequence comes from Ophioderma brevispina, assembly GCA_023653785.1. NCBI lineage: Eukaryota > Metazoa > Echinodermata > Ophiuroidea > Amphilepidida > Ophiodermatidae > Ophioderma > Ophioderma brevispina. Next base: position 63,725 of record JAMKCH010002223.1, on the reverse strand, counting down.
CCGTCAACCCAACGGGAAAAACTGTACTATCCTAGAAGGAATTGCCTCACCACAAGACTTCAGTCTCGTTAGCGTAGGCGAGCATTCAAGAGAGTAGTCGTAGCTGCCAAGTATCATAATGTGAAGCACCCTACGTCTGGACAGATACCTGCTGCCAACCGCCTTTTAAATATAGAGAGAGTTTCTAAAGAAGGGAAAGGCAAACCTCTGAAACCGTCTTAAGGGGTTACAGAGAGTCGCCTTGTGGAAAAGAACAAGAAGACTTGCCATCAAAACCACAAGTAACATCAATCGGTATAATTTGAACCTGTGTGTGAGCATATCACCCACATGGAGCTGACTCCTCATGGGGCTGAATGGCGATTTGCTGTGCCTACTAGATGAGAACCAGACTGGCCGATCTAAGGTTTCCTTGCAGCAGAAGCCGTGGGGCTATCTGGAAAAGAGATCAGGATACTACATGGGTTGTGGAACAGGCCCACAGACATGGACAAATCTTGGTTCTGCCCACGGCTGGAGAGCCAACAATGCACAAACAAGAACCTTGCAGAATTCGGTGATGCAGCGCCAGACGTTGTACCCATCTCGGCTGTCATATTGAGAGACACAGTGTTTGGACACGATAAGAAAGAAGAAGAAGAGCAAAATTGTTGTCTATGCATTTGACTGTTCATCGCGGCAAAGGCAAACATGGGGGAAAATGAGATTTTCGTCAACTGGTAGAATTGAAAATGGGCAAATAAAAATCACATACCAAAATTACCAAAGAGAAGAATGAGATATTGCTTACAAGCTTATTGTGGTTACATTCAGACGTTCGTTCAAATTTGCTGGTCTTAACATGGTGCCCACCGCGATCACACATAGCTGTGCTCTGTTTAGCATATTTATATGTGCAACTGCAGGCACCGGATATTCTGACGGTTTTGACCGTTGCGGTTATCCACTTCACGGACAATTTTCTGTTGAAAAACACTTATCAGATGCGGGGGAGTTGTCTACTCGCGAGATTTCAAATAGTCCCGTAAAAAATAATAAAAAAGAAGTTGGGGAGTATCCTGTACAAGTCTAGTGACCTTGGGTTATTCTTCCGCATGGTAAAAAAATCCTGTTGATTGTTTGCAAGAGCACCGCTCCTCATCCCCGCGTCCTGTCCTACCAAGATCGAGTCCCTCCTCTCATCAAGGCAAAAGTCAAGACGAGGGGGCCTTTCCTTTGACTGTGTGGGGCATACTGCCTGACAATGTGTGTGGGGTGTTAAGTGAGATATTCAGGCAAAAGGCACTGTCATGCCGATGCACAGGTCTTCCAAGAAGAAAGTGTTGCGTCTGCCATCAACAGCCACTCACAAAAAATATGTGACCGCTTGCAGCATGGTTTTTTCCCGAAGTTCATGGAAATTATATCAGCTGATACGGATGAGGTAAGTCAAGGTGAGTGATCCGATTGAGAGATTGAAAGTACTTTGAGACAATCCCAGTCCCAGAATCATAAGTCAAAGTAATTTCTGGGGTCATTCGTTGAAAGCTGCCGTGAGTAGGAATAGAAAGAGAAGAAGACATTTTGGCCAGCTTGAAAAGGTTCCGGCTGACCATTCCAGTTCTAGGACCTCAAGAATCACCTCTGTTGCTCCGGGCCGACTTGGGCATAGGCCTAATGCATTTCGAAATCGCTGGCAAATGTTTCGCAACACAGCTTCAATACTTTTGGTAAGGTGGAACTCGCTTACCACGTAGGCCCTTTGCTAGGCCTGTGAGCTGAGGCATGCTGAAGGCACAAAATATACTATAAGATGTTACACTGTGTTCTTTTTGCTCTGACAATTCTTGACAACAACAAGGCACTGGTTCAAATCCTTTTATGCTTGTTATAAGCCATACTGAATTGGCATCCATCTGCAGGTCTGTTCCTGTTAAACTAAAACTATTATTGCCCACTTTGCGGTCGTGCATGCATCACATGCATCACAGGGCCATGGAACTGTTATCAGGATATTAATCATGTTAATGAAATTTTATGAGCACAGGATGTAATTCCACACTGTATGGGTCCTGTAGGATTTTCCCAGTTTTCTTTTAATATTTTTTTTTTTTTTGCCCTTTTTTTTTGTCTTCGTCCCAAAGCGGCCCTGAATGAAGCGGCCCGGGCGGCAAACGCCGAATCGCCCCCACGCCAGTCCGCCCCTGTGGCTAATGATAACTTGCCGATTGTACTCCATAAGGTATACAGGTAGAGGAACGTCAAAAATGGCTGCCAAATAGTCGCTAAATGAACTTTACGAGTTTGTCAGGTCTACTCTAAATGTTTAGGGCGAAAATTGGTGTGGTTGTATGGACCGGAAATGAGATAATGTCAATAAATGATTGGAGCACGTTAACCACCGTTGGACTCGGGAAATTTAATGGCAGGAAAGCGGTCACGTGATAACCTGAAAACAACTTTTAAATGGCACCGTTGATATTGTGCTGTTTGTCATGAAATGTGAACGCGTAATTTACACATGGTTTACGTAAACCACGTGAGTTATCATTAGAATTGCATTTCAGGTGTCTCGGGTTTCTCGAATATTTCGAAGACCGCTGTCTTCCAATTACTTTATCTCGTTTCCGGTCCACACAACCACCATGATTTTCTCCCATAAAAAAATTAAGTAAACCCTAATGAACCGTACAATCCATTAAGTGGCTGTTTTGAAGCCATATCTTTGTGTCTGTGTATGTATTGCATCTGGAGTGCAATCGACAAGTTATCGTTTGCTGTTCCTTTTATCCGCCATATTTAGGAAACGTGACAATCAAATCAAACGTTGTTTCACTCTCTTGGATTTTGGGGAATAACATCTGTATGAAAAGCACAACTTTGGAATTTAAATACGTATTGGAGTGGTCAAGAATCCATGGTATAATTTGAAATCAATTGGTAATTATGAATTTCGTTTTCTGAATGTTGCAATACTTTTGGCCAGTGTGTGTATAAGCAAACATCTGTGCATTAAAATATTTTAACCAAGGGTGACCTTGAACCATTTTAAGCTTACTGTGTAATTGTCTTATAAACGGCTAATTTCTTCATGGTGGTTACCACACAGCTACCACCGAGTAAACATGGATTACCTACCCACTAGACGTACACTCGTCGGCCAGGATTCCGTGTATTTTTGCCGCATAGACGGTCAGTGTACACACAGCGGCTGTCTCCCCCGTCGTGGAGTAGCTACGTGGTTACACCGTCTCTAAGCGTGCGCAGTATTTCTCATGGCCAATTTTGTTTTTTTAGATATTTTTGGCATATACTTGAATTTTTTAATTACATGTGCCGGGAATATTTTTTTTTATGATGCCCGATTTTAAGTTCGTAATGATTTTCCTAAAAACGTTAAAAAAATGCTAAACAGAGAAAAAGTGTATAGCGCCCTCATTTCATGAAATTTTCATCCACTCTCAAAATGGTATACTCAGGCAGCAGATGTCACTATATTATCACTGCTGCGATTATTTTGCCAACTTTGATTTTTCACTTTCAGGTGTTCAAGGACATCACAAAGAATCGCTTTCAACTTGTCGCCGACTTTTCCAGTGTCGTATTTCGTCACCTGGGGGCGCTTTTTCAAAATGGCCGCCAAAATCATCGAACATCGAATAAAAGCGTATTGTTCACCACAAATACCATCTAATAGGGTAAAGTTTCTGGATAATTTTGGTCAAGTGACCGCTAGAAATGTTTTAAAACCAAAACAGTGTTGTTCAGGAATAATAGAGGGTTTTTTCCAAAATGGCAGCCAAAATCATAGAAAATTCTTTAAAAGCATATTGTTTACCAAAATGACATCTAATAGGGTCGTGTTTCTGGATAGTTTTGGCCAAGTGACCTGCTAGACTGTTTGTAAAATAAAAACGGGATTGATGTGCGTTTTTGGTTTTCCAAACTGGCCACCGAATCATAGAAAATAATTAAAAGCAAAAATGTTTTCGAAAACATTATCTAATCTAACTATTAGTATAAGTTATTTTCCTCGATGATTTTTTAAAAAACAGGCAAGTGTCTCTAGAATGTTTTCAATATAAAACGGTGTCCATTCACACATAATGACGGCACGTTTTCTAAAATACTGCCAAATCACAAAAAAACACTTACCAAAACACTACCAATAGGTATTTAAAGATTAGTTAGACTTTTATCTTTAAAGATGTTTACGTATTCTCAAATCACATCATTATTTGTAAAGGGTGCTTCTGTAAATGGATGTCAACCCTTAATGTCACATACTAAACACTATAACTAACAGCTACTAACACAGCGAGGCTAAAAGCACGACGCTCTAAAAGCTGTTGCAAAGTCTTTTTATGTCTACCTCTCAGGCAATGAATGAAATGGCATCTTCAATAGCGCTTCGGCTAGCCATATCGAAGTCGGCAAGGTAGGCTTTCAGCCTTGGAAACAGCTAGAAACACATGGTGTCATGGTGGACTGTAAAGGGGAAGGCAAGAAATGACTGTCGTTTGCTTCCACACAGTATTTTCCAAGAGCAGACCTATGAGTGTTGAGCATTGGGGGGGCTATGATGCGCAGAAACAAATCTGCGGTATTCCATCTTTGGACGCTTCTATTCGAGACCTGTGGCAAAACCCTTTTAAATAGTACTAATAAACATTGTGGAAGTTTAATTTTGCACAATACAATCCTCAAAATATGTATACAAAACTTGGTATTGCTGGATTGTACAGTGAGCATAGTCGGGGTATATCTATCCTCAATATTTCGAAAAGGGGGATGGTCAATACGATCACCCCCCACCCCAATATTGATGCCCGTTCCTCCCCCCCCCCCCAAATTGATGCCCGTTTATGTGTTTTAGACCAGAATAACCTCAATTTACCATAATAGTTTAAAAATGATAAATTTCCTTTTCCGCTCGCTTTTCTCTCGCTCTGCATTTTTTTCTAATTAACAATTACATTTAACGATTTTAAAGCTTCCAATTATGCCAAAATTTAGCGCATGTGCTAGTAATTAATCTTTTCAGCAAAACCTGTTCATTCAGAAATGTTCATCAACCCTCATCCCCCCAAAGTCAAAAAAGAAATTTACCGGCCATGGCAGAGTGATTGGTCTGGCCATCTTTATAACAAAAAAAAAACCCAAATTTAGATTGGCTCTTTTAAATGGAGGATCGTAAACGTGTATCAGGTTTCATAAAAAAAATCGAAAAAGCGGGCCCAATTCCACTCTTCCCCTTTTATCTGGAGTAGACATATAGGACATCCCATGCATCGAGAAGAGGACAAACCCCAAACGGTTTAGGAGATCGTGGGGATATATTAAAACGCTTGTTACAGAAGATCTGCGTCCAGAATATAAGATATGTGGTCATGTATCATGACGTGGTGGAAACAACTTGGGGAAGGGGATTATGCAGGAATGGTGAAGGCAAAAGAACGATGCAAGCCAAATGCTTGTAGACTACGGGCTACCATGACCCCCCTGCACCCCACGGGATTTTTGGCGACAACCATTTTTGTGAAACTTCTTACCATACGCAACTGAATTCAGGTTGTCTGCAAAAATTCCCACCCTGGGTTAAACGGTGAGGGCGCTTTTTCAAAATGGCTGCCAAAATAGCCAACCACCCCTTTGGGAGAGAAGTACCAACATGCTAGCATTTAGTGCTAATTAAATGGTTTTTGAGTGATAAAATTGCGAAATATAAATTTCCACCCCATATTCAGTACATGTATTTTCATACTTCCTCAAACATATGACGTCCTAGGACGTCATAATGGGGATCGTTGGCACTTATTTTTTGATACCATGAAAAAGAAGAAGAAGAAAGAAACTCTAAGCGACCCTGTGGTACCAAATTTACAGGACTCCGATGTTCAGTAACGAAAATCACAGGGGGGGTCAGGGAGTTTGTTACAAAAATTCTCAGGGTACGATGAGGGTTAAGTCAAAACGTGACCAAGTATTATCGATGCTTTCCTAAGCCTTGGAAGATCGACTGATGTGCCAGAGCACTCGTATGAGAGATTGTTGAGGATGCACATCCAGAGAGCCAATTATCAAGCCCTGATTTGGTACCAGGCAGATGTGGCAGAGCCAGAATTTCCTCCACCAGATGATCATGGTTGGAAGTTAAATGATGGTGCACTAGATACCAGGAGAGTTGGCCATCAGGAGAGTTGATGCCACAAGAGTTGTCTGACATAATAATAGAGGAAGAATAATCTGATACAGAAGAAGGCAACTAAGACATGACTCAAGAAGAGGATGAGGAAAGAGAAGATGAATTTCTGAATCAAAGGAGCTGCATTTAAATTCGTATACCAAGGAAACAACATTGCTTAAAAGATCGCCAATTAAACAATACCAATGATTATTAAAATTGGAAATTCTTCTTATCGTATCCAAACACAGTGGTTCTCAAATGTGATCTAGCAGAGGTGGGTGTATCACGTCTGGCTGCTTAACTGAATTCTGCAAGGTCCTTGTCTGTGCATTGTTGTACCAACATTGGGCAGACCAAGAGATGCTCCAGTGTCCTGATCTGCTTCCAGGTAGACTCACTTCTGCAAGGAAACCTTTGATCGGCCGATTCTGGATCTCGATCAGCTGAGACACCGCCACTCAGCCCACGAGAAGCCAGCACCAGGCGGAAGACGCTCACCAAGCTCAATACCAATAAATGCCACTTGGTTGACAGCAAGTCTTTTTTTTTCCACAAGCCAACTCCCCAAAACACAACCTCCTTAGAGACTATTTCAAAGGACCGGACTTGCCAAAGGCGGTCAGCAGCCAGCCTCTGTCCAAACACAGGGCGCTCCATACCAGATACTTGGCAGCTATGCTCCTGCATGCTACGCTGCTGCATGTATAAGTTGTCGGCTGACCCCTCCCATACAGGGCAAGCATACTCCACACATGACCAGCACAGGGCAATCGCCGTCGATCTCAGGATACTAGACACGGGGGGAACCTCAGTGCATACAGGCACATAGGGTAATGGGGAAAAGCCCCTTGTGGGGTTCAGGGGCAGAGACACCGGAAGCACATGTTCAAGTGCTTTCGGAGAGGGGTTATGTACTTATCTTGAAGCAGATGAACTATGCTGAACGTTGCCGGGGTCCAGAACGGAGCCCCCAGAAGCACTTGGGTTTTAGCATGTTTCAGCGCATCCGAAGAGCTCTCGGTTATCTCACAAGCAGATGAACTATACTGCCCCTGGCGGGGTCCATGGTTCGGAGTCCGTGGACGCTCTTGAGTTAAATAGCATGTTTGAGTGTCTTCGAAGAGATCTCAGTTATCTCATTATCTTGAAGCAGATGAACTATACTGCCCTGGCGGGTGGTCAAGGTGACGGAACCCCGGAACCTCTCAGTTATTTCATTATCTTGAAGAAGATGGACTATGCTGATCTTGGCAGGGGTCCATGGGGTAGGGACCCCAGGAGCTCTTGGATTTTAGCATGTTTCAGCGCATCCGGAGAGCTCTCGGTTACCTCACAATCATGACGCAGATTAACTATACTGCCCATGGCGTGTCCAGTGTTCGGAGCTCTTGAAATTAAATAGCATGCATGTTTGAGTGCCTTCGGAGAGATCTCAGTTATCTCATTATCTTGAAGCAGATGAACTATACTGCCTGTGACAATAACATCAAAAATCACAACAACAGTATTTTTTTTCTTTTTTTCCCGAAACATCCACCCCTGAGGTGGTGTCCGGGGCACGTGCCCCCTCCCCTTGCCCCTCCCTAGCTACACCACTGCTTCCGATGTGGGTCTTATAAGAGAGTGCAGTCCAAGGTGACTCCTAAGTAAACATGACCATCACAGTGCTCCAGGCCTATAGGGGCGCTCCAGACCAGGTCACTCAAAGGTGACGCCTGGCACGGCCGCGCAGACGGAAAGTATACACCTGTGCCCCGAATGGAGTTGCGCCCTTTGAGTCTCCCTTTGACATCTGCATCCTGTACGCCAATTCCAAGATTGTTTTCCAGACAAAACGAAAGGCTCCCGCACTCTCAGGCCGCGGTCGCCGGCACAGATGCTGGACAGGAGAGGCATGAGCACGCTCCCTCGGGGCATTCGATCCCTGAGCCCACATAGACCACAACCAAGCACCTGTCAGTCAGTCCTGAGGTCACAGTGACACAGTTGATAACCGTATAAATTGTTGTACGAGGTCAGAAGGCATGGATTTGCACAAACACAAAAGACACGCATCCTTGCTCTTTGTTTGATTCCCCACACAGGTCTGTAGTGCAAATCAGTGATGTTTTCCGCATGTTAAAGTATAGGGGAATTCATGTTCAACTGGCAATCTATGAACTAACCGTGGTCTTCGCTTTCTCAAAACAGATACAGCTTCACGTGCACAGACTTGTTTACATATAATATGTCCTTTATGATTTTAAAATGAGGTGGGGCTCCTGAATTTGTCAAGACCACGCATTATTTAAACACGATTTTTTTTCACTTTTCATCCTTGTTTTTCAACCCCAAAAATATAATTATAATTATACCATCTGCGGTATGAAGTAGACTTTTAGCAACATTTCTGCAATATTTGTAAAATGAAACAACGTGTTTACGAGCCCAAAAACGAAGTTGTTTCAAACGTTTTCTACCAACTGCAGAGGTCAGCGCTGCACCATTGTTTTCATGTGAAAAAGAAAATAAAGCATGCCAGCGTGACCTGCTGTCTGACTGCTGTGTGTTGAAGTACGTTAGTAATTTCTTGACAACAACAACTTATGTGGAAAGCGTCGTTTGTGTTTGATTGCGTCGCTACGTGTACACTCCTTGCCTGAAGCTCTCGTAAGCAGGCGTAGAAAGAAGCTTGTTGCTCACTTAGTAACCATCCGTCAAGACTCAAGAAACCATGGTTACGCGGTTTCAAGGTGATCAGTGATTTAAGAGGCTGTGGTTGTGGTCTAGTGTATAGTAAGTCATAGGCCATTTTTACATAAAGCGCCTCTATATATACACTTGAAACGCTATCTACTTCATTTTACGTGTTTACTTTACCTCTAACTAATCCACAGGTGCATGACAAAGTATATAATTAGGTGACACCGGCATTTTGCCTTTAAAGAGGTATTACGTGTGTAAATACACGGTGTTTCATTGTTTTGGCGGCCATTTTGGAATGTGACGCCCTCTAGAGGCAGGTTCAGCATGCCAAAGGTGTTCAACTATTCCTTGGTATGTTTTGGTGCAACTAAGTAGTCACATAGTGCATGAATTTGGATCAAAAGTTAAGATATATGTCAAAAAAGGGCATTAAGTGAATATTGCCCGCCATTTTGAAAAAAGCGCTCTCACTCTTTAACCCAGGATGGGGATTTTTGCAGACAACCTGATTTTGATAGCTATATGTATAAGGTTTCCAAAAATAGTGGTCTCCAAAAATCCCCGGGGTGCAGGGTTTCGGTTATGGGCTCATGACCTATTGGTGGTTCGACCAAATTAAGGCGGTTACAGGACACACTGTGCTATTCTATTGCTGAAGATCGTCATCTCTGGCATCGCATCTCTATGGTCACGAACTGTCAGTCATGACAGGAGCGAACCAACCAACCACTACTACTCGTCAATCTTCTTGCAACTAGATTTTTACAAGGCTGCTAAAATAATATCAGAGTAAAATACCTACAATAGCCTTCCATATCTTGGGTCTTCTTTGACGGACTCGCGCCTATCTCTATAGCAAGCTGTCCTTTTTTCCAATGGCAACAGTCCTGTATGAATGGCCTTCTTCCCTATAAACTAACTTCAAATCGGCATGCATTCTTGTGTCAGCATCGCCGAGTTTGACACAAATTTTATGTATACCCTGAATTATTTTCTTAAATTTACCACCATGACTTGGCTAGAAGTGGACAGCGCCCTGACCTAGAAGTATTTATTTTAATGAGGTTACATAAAGAGGTTTATTTATCTGGCCTTTTGGGAAGAGACAGTCTAATACCTGCAGATCACACAATCAAAGCTCATTTGCGAAAGACCTTTCACGTTCGGAGATTTCAAAGAGTTTCAGGGACTTGTTATCCCCCATTTGATGCCAGCAATAAATCAAAAAGCCAAGAAAGCTCCCTAGAGTTTGATAGAAGATATGTCAGCCCTATAAATTGGGCAAGTTGCTCTTGGCTCTTTGTGAGGTAGTAAATAGCTAACCCTCTCTTTATAACATTCACATTTTTTCTCATTCACAGTTTTTCCTCATTACATGGCATATGATGGGATCTAATTATGGAAAAACTTCTACAAACGGGGCCGGGGATTTGTTGCATATATTCATATGCAATTGCGCGAATGTTTCATTGTTATCCCATAGAGAACATAAATGAGCACACAAACATTGTTCACGTCTGAGTTGCAGACATAGTTGCATCAATTTTGTCTTGATTACAATCACTACCTGACATTAAGTGAAAAACTAAAATTCCTCAATATGATGCCTTGTCAAATTAGCATTGTTACGACAAAGTATATACCAAGACGGCCCTTCTGGTACGAAAAGTTACCCCCAAAAGCTACAAAAGTAATACTTTACCTCTCAACTTGTATCCAATCATGTGATGTGTGTATTGTGCTATCTCCAGGGATGCATGCAGTATTTATTGGAAGGTCCTTCAAAAAAGTTGACTCAACTCCCTTAAAGGCCCTTTTTTGGACTTTTGAACATCTTTGTCAGCAAAAGGTTCACTTACTTGTCAAAGTTTCTCGAAATTGTGGCTATTTGTTATCACAAATATCAGCAAAACGTGGACCTCTGTCATTTTGTGGAATTTGGGATGTATAACATTAGTTTATATTAGTGTGCCATAGTATTTTCCAACAAGGTTAAGCATATACCCAAATAATGTGCTCTACTCCACAAATTTTGGGGAGAGGTTAATCTATTAATTGTAAACAGTATTGTTTCTGATATAAAAACATCTTTAAAATTCACTAGAGTAAAAATCTCGAAAAACAAGTCCCCATAATGATGTTCTTTTTAAAAAAATTTTCGATAATTTCTAATTATTTTGTTAGCCATCTTGGGAAAAGCGCCCTCTAGTAATGGTAAAGAATAGCACTTTTGGTCCTAAAATATTATAGGAAATCAATATGCTAAAATTATCTAGAAAACTCCACTCTGTTAAATGGAATTTTTATCAATACTATGTTTTCGGACAGTTTTTAATTAATTTTCTATGATTTGGCGGCCATTTTGGAAACAAACCCACCATCAATTATTTCTGAACAACACTGTTTTTATTTGAAAGGATTTCTAGAGATCACCTGGCCAAAATTATCCAGAACCTGACCCTATTAAATGATATTTTGGTAAACAATATGCTTTTAATGAATTCTCTATGATTTTGGCGGCAATTTTGAAAAAAAAAACGCTCTCTATAATTCCTGAACAACACTGTTTTGGTTTTAAAACATTTTTAACGGTCACTTGGCCAAAATAATGCAGAACCCTAACCCTATTAGATGGTATTTGTGGTAAACAATACGCTTTTATTCGATTTTCTATGGTTTTGGCGGCCATTTTGACAAAAGCGCCCCCAGGTGACCAAATATGACACTGAAAATTCGGCGACAAGTTGAAAGCGATTCCTTGTGATGTCCTTGAACACATGAAAGTGAAAACTCAAAGTTGGCAAAATTATCGCAGTAGCTAACAACTGCTGCCTGACTAGTATCCTGGTAACCGCGGAGTAGCTACGAAGTAGCTGCGTGTCTACTCCGGTACTGTCTACATCACATCCACCCTCTCTCCACCAAGTGGGCAACTACAGTGTAGCCATTGGGGTAGGTACAATAGAGTAGCCACATCATATACCTAATAACTGTATACTTAGTAAGCCCTATCTTTCAGCTACTGCCCCGCTATTAGCCCAGTGTGTACTGTGCAATAGCTGCCGCGGTAGACATGGTGTAGCTGTGGTATAGGCTACCATGTGAGTAAGAAAACGGTCGTGTATATAGCAAACTATACATTTTTAATCGTTAGAACCTGATGAACATGACTTTCATACCTTTTAATCGCCTATGAAACGTTTACAAATTTTTTGTCCCGTTAATTTACCCCCTCCCATATCTCAAAATGCTCAAGGACGCAAAAGTCGCATCAAGATTTGGAATCAGCAGGTCAATGTTGCTTAGAAACCATCAAAGCATTTCGTGGAGACTCTTGTCTATGGTTCTACCGCTGGGCTAATCGCATTACATTAGAAATGTAAAGATGACCAAGCATTCTCAATTGATTGTGTCTCGTTGTCAAACTTGGTCCAATTTCTTCAAGTGCAAAGGCAATGCACGGTAGAATTTTATCGAAAACACTTAATTAACCAAGTAGGTATAAAAAAAGGGGAGAATGTTCTATTTTGCGTTGTTTGTGTTTTTGATTTTGGGTGCTTAGTACCTTTTGATAGTTTATTGCTCCTGGGGGTGTAATTTTTTTTTTTTGGGCTGGGGGGGGGGGGTGTAGACTAGGCAGGGATACAAAAAAAAACGAAATGTTCTATTTTGCGTTTGCTTGTTTGTGTGTTGTTTTTGGAGGGGGTAGTAACATTGTGATATGTTTATCGCTCCTGGGGGGGGGGGCCTCATTTTTTTCCGCTGGGCTCGGAAAGGATCCCAAATATGATCATAGTATTTTTGACTTGAAAAGGAGTTGTCTAAGAAAATATAGCCATTATATGGGGCCTGCCACCTTCCATCTCAAAAACATTGTATGCAGTCATGCCAGTTTGGTTAGTCAGGATCAAGACCACAGAAAGCGAGGAGGTTACCTCGAAAGAATTTTTTTTCTAGACTAACATTATCTGATATTTGAAACCCAGTTAAGAAATCTAGAAGGTCGTAAAATTGCCGGGATTGCAAACAAATATTACGTAACACAAGTGACGTAACGATTTTGGTGAAAAAATCTGAAATGTGTGAATTTCTGTTTTCGGCATATTTGAATAAATGAATAGAGCTTTTATTTAAATTAAGGTTGAATAGCTATATTTAAAATTTGATTTAGAGAACGTTCTTTTTCCTTCATTGAAGTATGTACAAAATTGGAATTTTTAATTGCGATTTTTCTTACAAGGTTCTTGCACATTTCAATGTTCAGCATTTGCGGTTCCTTTCATCACAACCACTTCTGTTTCGTTGGCAATACATGATTGTGGTTCATTTAAGCATCTTATAAGATCCGTTTCATCCAATCTTCCTCTATCCCACGTTCAGGACCAGATGGGGTTGCTAACCCTCTCTAATGTGCCATTTTGTAATAAAACTCCCGGGGGGTACAACCCCCTGTGATTTTCGTACTGAACGACCGATCCTGTAAATTAGTACCAAAGGAGAGCTTAGAGTTCTCTTTCTATTGGTACCAAAATAAGTACCAATTCTCCATTAGGACGTCACCACAATGCCGTTATATGTTGGGAAAGTCCGAAATACTGAATATAGGGTAGGAAAATTGATATTTTCGCAATTTAGCGACTCAAACACCGTATTATAGCTCTAAAATGCTGTCATTATAAAAACTAGTCATTTACCATTAAGTGAGTCAAAAATGCATGAAAATCTGATTTTCCAACCTTTGGCGGAAAAATTGAATTTTTCGCTTTGTGTGTTATGGGAATATTGGCAGTTGCTGATATGAGAACTTTGTAACGTCATTGTGAGTCTTGTAGGGGGGCTAGTTATTTGGTACTCATTCGGTATCAATGAAAGAGAAGGACCATAGCTATCTATGGTACCAAAAGCAAGTGTATGTGTGTGCCTGTGTTGTGTTAGGCATTGTTGGAGTACTTCTTTTTCGACAAGGGGGGGGTGTAGTGCCACCCCCCCCACTATCCTACCTTTGGGATCACCCTGTATATTACTATACCCCGTGGGATGTTTTTTTGGATAAAAAGGAGCGGAAAAAAATCAATTGAAAATTACAAAAATTTGCACCCTTCGTAGACGAGGGTAAATGGCAATTTATTAGCACTACGCAAGACATGCTGGATGAATGCATCCTCTGTCAGGTGCAAATTTGACTTCTCAAATCATCCAAGATGCCAGGAAACCCGTATCGCCCATACAGAGTAAAGAAGAATTTTCTTTCTGCTGCTATTTTTTCCCCTTCTGATATACCTCCATTACTTCACGGCGTTTGTCATATTTTGGATCGTGATTAATATCCAACATTCATAGGGACACATCCAATCAAGTACAAGATGTTTCAACCTTGTCTGGCACCGCCTGGAATATTATTTCTATAGAACGCTCTTAAATTAGCCTAAATACGACGTCTGATGTGTCGAATTTGTCCAGTCGTCGAACTGTCCAGATTATAGGTTACGTGTCTTTGTATTCAACAGAATAAAACAAGACCTCGCATAGATGGCTGTGCTTTATTCCGTTGAAACGCAATAGCGGGTATCAGGCGCAAAACTACTACTAGTATTTTTTTTCATGTAAAATGCCCACTTGCACAGTAATAATCAACAGAGATAAATCAAATGTCAAGAAATAGGACATAGAATAATATTAATGTCGAAATATCCACTAGGTATCAAAATATCCAAATAGGGATATAAAATGGCCGCTGGCTAGGTCACAAATATCCACATAGGAAAAACAAACGTCCACTAGGGAAATCAAATGTTACATTGGGATTCAAATGCGTGGATGTTCAAAATGGCCACAACTGAGGTGCGACTTCCACTACAAAATCTACGTTTCACATCATATTTTTAAATCAATAATTGTTACCAAAGAATCGCCCATTTCTCTTCATTAAATCAATATTTTTAGATGCATATGATATAATCTCTCTCTCTCTCTCTCATGGCAGATGGTGGCCATAGGACACAAGAGCTCGAAATTGTTTTTCGATCCCTAGCCAAACTTGCAGCTTTTGCCATACTCCTTTCAGTCCACTCCTTTATTCCATCTGTCAAAGCTCTTGGCGGACGACCTCTATCTTCCGCTGCGACCTTTCACGGCACCCTGAATGATTTGCTTCTCAATGCTGCATGTGCTTTCTTCTCATAATGTGGCCAAACTATTTCAGCTTCCTCTCTCTTATAAATTTTCTTAAATATCAGGTCATTTGTTCTTTTGTCCTGCCAGGATATCCTCAGAAGCCTCATATAACACCTCCATTTCAAACGAATCGATGGGTTTGTTATCACTTTTAGTTGGTGCCCAAGATTCACTTCCATAGGTGGCAACACTGCTAGACAGTTGCCCTTAGCAGTAGGAGTGGGCTATACGGAGGGCAAAATTAATTTTTTGGTTATTTTTCATTCGTGCTGGGTTTTAGTGTATTCTATTAAGTGTATCTCAAAATGAAATGACATTTTTTTGTCTCTGGTCCAAGAAAAAAGTGTGCAGCGCCCTCTTGCGTCATGTCCTTTAATTTCGTGGTGGGAGTGGATTTGAGTAGAAAAACCCTCTAATTACTCTTTTTTCAGGTATTTTGTAATGCCTTTGGTGTCTAATTATATGTAAAATGAGCCCTTTTAGGTTAACTGATTTTGAAAGTTGGATATTGAAATTGGCCCTGTTTTTCCCTTAAAAATGGCATATTCTTAGTTCAAATTTTAGCACGATGGCGCTTTTCAGATTTTCGCTAATGCGTTCTCATTTGCTGTTTTAAAGTTTACCGCCCATGAATATAATCACAATTTACCAGCTCAATAAATTGAGTACTTTATTACAACGTACTTTGGTCTGCAGTGCTCATTTTCAACTTTCGTTTGAATGCTCTCCATTGAATTGTACACAAAGAAAGTGCATTGACCCCTGTACATTTGAATATGAGCATGGAGACCATTCAAATGAGTATTACAGGCAAACTAATGAGCTAAAATGCTCAACTCTTGAGCGGCTCAATTGTTCACTCACTTCTTCAATGCATTTTACCAATGAAGAGCGCCGCTCCTTCCTCTCATTACTGAATGGTGACGTCATATTTGCGATACAGCTTGGGGAGATTTTGAATTCTTATGTGTGTTCATGACTTTCGAAGACTTTTTTTTAGACCTCGGGTGTACAAATTATTATTCGGCAATGATAATGGGAATCTGGTATGGTCTCCGGCTATCGGAAGCTGAAAAACCGAATTTAAATAAGACTTTCCGTTGTTATCAGATGTTTGTGTTGTTTTTATGTCAGTAACGTTGCCGCCCGTAGTCAATCCCGGAAATTGAGGGTTAAAAGTACCCTAACTATGGTAGATTATCGCGATATAATGTGACTAGTGAGATATACTATATGGTGGTGTCGGTATTACTTAGATCATTCCTGACACACGGTGTCCTCATTGCAAGGTGACATTCACTCACTTTAAATAAGGTGACACTGGAAATATGCATGGCTAATTTTTTCCGGCAGTGGAACCAAGTATTTGAACTGGAATTGCCATGGAGTATTGATTGCTTCATAATTAGATGCGCGGAAACGTGTGGTGGGCGCGGTCAAGCATGGTTTTGCATGACACGTCAATGTACACACATCCGATTGTGTGTATATTTAGGCAGGTCCATTCACCCCCGAATGTTACTCCACATGCGCGAATTCAGCTTCGGTGACTTGTCACTAAAATTTTGTTATACCAGGCCTCACTGGGATCATTTTTTGTGGTTTGTGATCATTTTTGTGATTGCAAACATTAAAAAAGCGAAAGAAAAATGTTTGGCAGCAAATCTTGAAAGCGCCCCTCGCGCTAAAATTTGACCTAGAACGTCAGTTTTTAGAAAACGCAATGTCCAATTTAATTTCCATGCAATTTTCAAAATCAGGTATCTTGGAGCTCATTTACATATATTTAAAACAGCAAATGCCTTGAAAAATGCTGGAAAGGAGTACTTAGAGGGGTTTGCTGCTCAAATGCACTCCCACCACAAAATTAATGAACACGACACAGGGAAGGGCGCTGCACACTTTTTTCTTGGACCCGAGGTAAAACATTTCACGTTGAGATTATACAAATATTATACAAAGATCTCTCAGCACTAGAACAAATGACCCATTTATAGCCCGCTCCTATTAGTGCAGCCGCAGTTTTAGCTCTGTTGAAACTCCTCTGCTGGGGTATCGTACGCGAAACTTGATTCGTAAGTATATGGCCTACGTACATATGCTTACGCTGTGTTACGATTTCTCAGTTGTGACTTACGTGCGTTCGCGAACAATGGACGTTAGACAGTCGTAGGAACACCTTTTCGCATAACTTAGGATCATTTTTACGTGTCTTCTATTTGGGTGCAATCGTGGGTGCAATTATGTCCGAGTTGGTGTTGAATGCCGTTCTAGTAAATCGATTAACGGATTTGAGAAGAATACGTGTGTTTTGGGTGACTATAGACCTATTGAATCTGGAAATACTCGGACTACCCTCGCATATTTTAGAATTCTTCCTGGTACATGGGAACTGCGTTAAATTCAATTGACTTATCTTGTTACTATTGCCCATGTACGTTCGATAAGTTGGCCTATTAAATAGACCTACACTGTCGCCTACACTGACACAAAAAGAAAATGGCTTCAAAACCAAAGAGGACGGCTATTTTTTTTTAATTCTTGTCATTGTGGGTTGGAAAGACAAATATTTTATTTAAAAAAATGAAAAGTAATATAGGCCTATATCCAATAAACGAAAAAAAAAGGACATGAATGAATATTACAGGCAAGGTAAGTGTCTGCAGCCAGCAGGAAGAAAGGTCTGTCAAGCAAGATATGACAAAACAAACAATTACTAGCCAAGAACTTACACTGATATTTGTAAATAATTCAACAAAACTGGGAATGAGCCAATTTGTGACGAAAAAGTTGTGCACTCTTGCAAGGCCAACTCAGTGATTTCACAATATGTTTTTGTGTGTGTATTTATTAAATATGGTGCTATAGAAGTGAAAATAGTCACCTAAAATACTCAATTCCACCAAATTGAGATGAAACACATTTTTTGTTTTGATGTAGTAAACATTTATGTGTAGTATAACAGTATCACAGGATAGGCCTACTGTGTATAACAAAAATTCTGGATCCGGAATTTTATTACAAAGTTGTCATTTTCTATATGAAGGACATCGATTTGAGCTTAGCTATTTCACACAGGGAATAGTACGTGGACAAGCATTATGTTCATGAAAAACACGATTTATTATAAAATTGAGTGCACCATCCTCGGGCAATCTCTGAGCAAGCCTTTAAGTGAAGAAGATCGGAGGTGATTCGTATTTGTATAGGCGGCCTTTTTCTTTTTTTCCTTTTTTGTTTTCTTTTTTCTTTTTCTTTTTTCTTTCTTTTTTCTTTCTTTTTTCTTTCTTTTTTCTTTCTTTTTTCTTTCTTTTCTTTCTTTTTCCTCTTTTCCCTTCCTTTCTTTCCATCTTTCTTTCTTATTTTTTGATAGATGAGCCAATCTGTGTAGAAAGGGATGTAGGACATGTTAAGAGGCATTTATTGCAGTGACATATGCTTACAGATGTTACAAAGACAATGGTATATGATTATTAACTTTAACATTTTTAATATGTTTTTGTTAAATTAATTTATACATACACCGACTTTGAGCCATCGCGCAATTGCAATGCTTATTCAGTCAACCTGACTGTATGTGAATAAATTACATCATTGGAAGGAAGAGATTTGTGGCTTCAATTTAAGCTTCTACTAGTCACTTTGGTGTAACCTAACACAATCTTCTCGAACTACGTTTTGTGACGTTTATTTTGATAACCCTGTATATCAAGTATATTCTTCAACGACATTCTGCATGGTCCTGGGAGGGGGTTGCTATAATATCTTATTATGCCTTCTTCAGGACTGCGTCTTCATCCATTTTTTGGAAATAAGCCTATAAATGCTTTTGTCGTGATAGATTGCTAACAAAATGGATGAAATGCCACTTCCCACGCACTACGAGTGTGTTACGTGTACTCCTGACCATACGTAGTTTTAATCGTAAATCTGGCCTACTCGTAGGACACACGTAGAATACGTCCCGGTTTCACGAACGCGAAAAAAATCTTAGTAGTAACTTACGTAGCAACTAGGGCTACGTTAGACTTACGACTGCTTTCGCGAACGAACCCCAGTTCCATATGTTTACCATGTTTTGGGTGGTGTCCCTTGCAATAGCTAATCTTCTCTTAATTTCTTTGGTACTGTCGCCTTTGTTGTTAATGAGCGAACCAATGTACTCAAATTCTTGTACCTCTTCATTCAGCTGACCATCTAAGACAAATGCATCGTCAGTTCGTGATGAATCCAGGACCATTATTTTGGTCTTCTTTTTGTTCAACAACAGACCTTTCTTTTCACTTGCATATTTAACACGCTGCAGTAGATCCATCAGCTCCTTCCTGCTTGCACACACCAGCGTAGTGTCATCAGCATATCGAAGGTTGGTGATCTTCATACCGCCAAAGCCAATTTCTCCCTCAAATGATATAATGTGATGTACTAAATAAAGTCATTATAATGACCATTATCCACAATTATTTTCATATGAAATGCCCGGGGGGCCACTCGAAATAATACTTGTAAGCACCTGCGTGAAAGAAAACGCGGATTTAGGGTGCTTTTGAAAGGCAAAACGCGGATCCGCGCGGATCCGCGTTTAGGGTCTCAAAATAGCCGATTTAGGACTGTCCTCGCTTAGGGTATATTAAAATTATCCAACTACAGGTGATGTATTCATTACTTATTGGCATAATAGCTCATAATATGACAGCGATTTTACAAACCATTTTTGTCGGCCGTATTTTGTGCCATCTTTCCGGTTTTCGGAGCCGAGTCTCTGCACCGTCTGGCATTATTTTATACCCGGAAGTAACGGATGAGTTAATGCGTCCGTCGATAATTACATTGAGTATTAAAATTGTCGCAAGATAGTGCTCGTAATTTTAAAACATTACAGTTCGTTTTTCACTTATGTACTAACTACAGAATAATTGTCATAACTGAAAGCTCGATTTGATATCAGAGAATCATCATAAATTCATCTTTATCGCCGATATATCCCTGGATATACCCAGGCCATCGTCACTTTTCCATTGTATTTCCTTAGCCCTTGCAATGATCGCCCAGTTTTTGCGCAACCCGGCCCGGCCGAAGAAAGGCGTGTACGTGTCACAGCTTGGGCGGGGGTTTAGTGAACTCGCTTCTAATTGATTATTTTCCCGATTTCGGATTTTTGTTATTGGCTATTGCGTTACTAATTAATTCAGCGGGTCATATAAATATTAGAAAATACTGGATACATTTCATAAAACTTGAATAAATCACTAGAAAAATGATGCTCAATTATAAATGCATATTTAAAAATATAATTCTTCAATTAAAGCAATGATTTCGTGATCGGTTATTTTGCTCAAGATATAAATGGTCAAAATAATAATGAGAATTCCATATTGCTAAGCTTAAGGGCCACTGAACCCCTGGTCAAGTTAACCTAGCACTATCCCTGGTCCAGTTTCAATGTCAATCCTTGTTTATATATTTCATCCGAGTCCTCGCTTAGGGTATCTTTGCTTGGGTAAAATCCTTGTTTATGGTCGGTTTGAAGAAGTTTTAGCATCCTTAGCTTAGGGTCCTTTTTGAAAGTAAATTCACGCGCGTGCTTATAACATTTACATATGAGTGGCCCCCCGGGATGAAATGTTACATTCACATGTGTGTTAAAAGTTTGTTTTATGAACAAACAGATGTGGGGCATCCTCCCGAAGAAGTGATGACTCATTTAGGGAATGAGTGCGATGACACTTCTCTAACTGCAACTTTATTCCTGCTTCATCTACGTAGATGAGTTAATGTTTTCTTCCTCCATCAACCAGGCGGCATACTGGAGCCGAAGTGCTTTCGTACGTTGACTATTTCGCTCTGCCGCAAATCTGCTCGGCTTATATTTAGACAGCCCAAGCGCACGCATGCTTCACCTCTCCTACAGTCTCTTCATTGGTTGCCCATTGCCCAAATGATCCACCTTAAATTTCTTCTTTTAACCCATAAACCTTTTCATGCATCAATCATCTTATTTTCATGTTCGTCAGATTCCTTATTCTCTTCGCTCCAGCATTGCTGTCAGTTTTGATGTTCATCGTTCCAGGAAGATGGCAGGCGATTGGGCATTTTCCATCGCTGCTCCCCGCCTTTGGAATGCCTTACCCTTTGAGCTCCGTACCCAAGACAACATAACCACTTTCAGACGCAAACTGAAATCCCATCTCTTCCCTAATTTATATTTTCTTCCTTTTTCTTCTATCTAAAGCTTTGCCTACATTGTAAAAGGCGCTCTATAAACGTCCTTGATTATTACTATGATTATCTCCCAACTTCTTCACGATCAGCTGTCGAGTCAACACATTTGCCAATGTGTTGCGAGAGATTCAAGGAATAGTAGACGTACTCGGAGTTCAACTGCAGCGTAATTGATTTGCTGAAGCGTGAACTCAGATTGCCGAAGCGTGAACTAGTCTTATCTCGCCAGTCACAAAAATGACACCATCTCTGCCATCAATTCTACCGATGATGGTATAGGCAGTGTTCTTCCTGTCAAGAAGCCCAATTGTAACATAGTCCTCAAAGCGGTAATATACATCATAAATTCACTTCTTATCAGCATCTGAAATCTTCTGTTACGGCATTTTTTGTTTACATTTTAGAGTCACCTAGGGTCACGTAGATAACAGTTTCGTTATGTGGCTTTTTTGTTTTCCCTTTTGACATTTGAATATTCTATTTGATATCGGTGTGGCATGTGTTTACATTGATTCGGTTGTATTCTATTGTGCGGAGATATAGTCGGGAATGTATGGTACACCCCCGGCACCCCCACAGAAATTACCCACACCAACTTGTGTAGGTTGCCGTTTAGGGTCCATAAAAACAATTTTGGGATGTTAACAGTGGAAAATTGAAAAAAATCCCGATGCTCTCGAGATTTCCAAGATGGCCCGCCAAAAATTTGAAAAAGGTCATATAATATCAGCTAGGTAATACAATAAAGCACAAATAAAAATGGCTTAGTTATATGTTTTTAACCTTCCCAAACTCATTTTGCTAGTATTGTTTTGCCTCTAATGACTTTCAAATTCCAAAGATTGCGGCCAATATGGCAGCCAAAGTAGTAAATATGAGGGAAAACTAGAATATTAGCAAAAAATCTGATTAAAAGGATAAATGAGTGATTAAATTATTGTTTCAGCGCCATAGAAAACTAATTTAAAGAATATATTTGTTCTGTCTCAATGCATAAATTCAAGATGGCAGCAAAATGGTCTAAATTCAGAGCAAAAGTCAAATTTATTGGCCGAAAATACAAGCGCTAAATGATACATTTTTTAATTGTGGATTGTCCACTGCGTTAACACACATTTTTGGTTTAAAGAAATACAATTTCAATGGCAATATGGGTTCTTGTGACCCAAACTGGTTCCATAAAGTTTTCACATCGTGTCCAACCATTTTGTCGGAGGGGTATATCCTGAATCAGACTTATTCATTGCACCGTCCTGTAATTAGCACGCTTGTGTGAGGGGATAGATAACACACTTATTTGTGTAAAAAAAAGAAATACCATTTCGTTTTAGAAAACGCATCGACACACTTATTGTGTAAATAAAAAAGAATTACCTATTTCGTTAGAAATCTGCAGGTGTGTCAAATAAAAGCAAAAATGATAACTATAGGACGTTTTATATAGACGGATTGTACACGCTTGAACGCACGTGATAGTATAAAAAATACATGTTTTAATCTGGAGGTATCTCAAGTAATGCCACACATTATTAATCTAGACATTTTCTATAGCCATGTCCACAAGCTTAAACACACACACTTGGTAGTATTTATAAAAAGACATACCACTTTGTTATAAATTGGAGGTATCTAAAAAAAAGTATAAGTATTTGCATTGTATTATAGCGATTGTCTGCCGCTTAGGTTATGAACATATGATTTAGGTCCTGCCCTATTTTCAGAGATATAAGCTAACAGCCCCATCTAAATCCTTACAACAAATAAAAGTAGCCATGTGCTTTTGTTGTGAAAACTTATGGCGCCTGCCACCAAGTTATTGGTTTTTTTTTTTTTTTTGTTTGGACCCACGGTAGAGCCATTGTCCCCGCTTTAGCCACACTTACATGTAGTATACATAAAAACAAGAACTATAACATTTTGTGGATATTGGATAGGTATCTCAAATAATAAAAAGCAAAACATATAACCTTTAGACATTTTATATAGAGATGTTCCAACGCTTAACACACACTTGATAAAGCCTCCAAATCGTGTCCACCAATCATGTTCTTATAGGAGTCTTCTTCTAGAGTGTTCCCAAGAGGTCAATGGCTTGTGGCGATTGTCAGGATTTATTCAACTGAGTATGCTGATCCGGGGCAGCGTGTATCCATGACAGGACGCTCCTAAAAATGACACGCTTTTGAGCTGGGCGATTGGGACAGTAGGGGTTTACACCCTACTCTTTATTACAGACACAGACTGCGATGTACATGTAAGTTGTCTGACTCTTGACATGGGAACGACGGCTTCCTTCCTTCTTAACGTCCCCTGAAAGGACGGGATGCTTTTCATGATTCATTTGCCCATTTCCAAGTGAACCATGGAGGAG
Source organism: Ophioderma brevispina (assembly GCA_023653785.1). Lineage (NCBI taxonomy): Eukaryota > Metazoa > Echinodermata > Ophiuroidea > Amphilepidida > Ophiodermatidae > Ophioderma > Ophioderma brevispina. The sequence continues at coordinate 40,107 of JAMKCH010002223.1, read as the reverse complement.
GAGCGGTAGCGGGATTTAATGCAATAGCTCATAACAGATTTAAATCCAGACTTGAGAAGTTACCCGAATAAATCCCGCAAGTGGACCCCACCGGGATTCGAACCCGGGGGATTTTTTGTGGTAAATTTGCGCCAAGGCAAGCACCCTAACGCTAGCCACGCTCTCCCACAGCGTGGGAAGGTGGCATATCCTGAATCTGACCTATTCTAATGCGCTGTCCTGTAATTGCACGCTTGGTGTGATGAAAACAGAGAATGCTATGGGAAAGCTTGATCAACTTTAGATGAGTGTCCTATGGTCGGACCATCACAACTATCTTCTAAACATGTTGGCCTCTACTGTATTAACTTCCTGACCTGGGCACCATAGCACATCATCTACTTCCAAACTCCTAACTTGGCAAAACAGCTGATAACTTAAAGACTGTGCCTAATTCAGGAGTAACCACCTCCTACAGGAAACTGGTTGGACCACGAGGTACAGACTTTATCGAGCAAGTTTGGTCAGAAGGACCCGGAGTGGCCATCCAGTCTTGCCACAACATCCCTGGCTTAGTCAATGAAGAGGAAATGTCAGAGGAGGAAGATATAGAGATTACAGATAGTAGGAAAAGTCAGATTTGAGGAAGATATCGTTATGGATAAAGATGATCCCAATGAATCGGCATACTCTACCTTTAGGAAATTTTCAGGGTATTAGCTAACAGTCCCATCTCCTTCATCAACAGTAAGAGAGTAGTCACGGGCTTTGTTCAAAAAACTTATGGCGCCTGCACCAAGTGTTGCGGTTTTTTTTGGAACACACGATATAAAATGTTCCATATGTAAAAGTTTATTTGAGATGTCTCAAGATTTATAACAAAATTAGTATTTCATTGTATTTTATATACTACCAAGTATGTGTTGTTCAAGCTGTGAACAATCGCTATATTAAAATGTGTATAGGTTATAATTTTGCTTTATTTAAGATAAAGCCAGATTAAATTTGGGTTCTAGGGATCTTGTGTAACCTTCATTTCCTTAAGCAAAAGCGTCATCGTCGCGGCCCTGGTAAGGCATATCCGGCAGTTCTGATCTTCGGTTTTTTTTCATATTCCTATAAACTGCCGGTATGTTACAATTTTGCTTTTGTATATTGCTCGTAAGGTTTTAAATGTTAAATTTGCATTGTTATATTGATAGCTGGCGGTCTATGCATTATACTGGGTCTTTTTGAAGGCCGGCATTTAGACGGTTCGCTGAACTTGACCTGCCTGAACACAGCTCTGATTTTTTACTAAGCCCTTCTTTATAAGCTATCTGTAAATTTGTATTCTTTGTATTAAAACTATCTGTAATTGTATTTAAGAAATTGGAATTTAATTTCGTTTTTAGTGTTTTCTGTAAATGGTAGTTTTGGGATATTAATCATGAGATCATTAGAAGAGAGCTCATCGGGGAGGGAAGCACATGAAACGTAGAATAAACCCCTTGCCAGTAGTGGACGTCCCCGTCAAAAAATTTCACAGGGATGTGATCGAACTTACCATTCCACATTCCCGTGCTAACATTGATAATTTAATCCATATATCCACCATCCAGGACCCCGCAGCACCTCAGTTGTCCAGACATTCTTAAAAACCAAAATGGTGCCCATCATTGAATGGGCAGGTCAACACGGAACTCCAGCAACATCCGTGAATTCCTAAACACTAATGAAAAATCTTATCAACATCCGTCTATGGAATGCCGTTCTGTCCGTAAAAAAGACGGTCTCTATTTTATATGACATTAATGAGAATGATGTGGACATTTGTGATAACTGAAACCGGTTGGCTGATAGCGATCCTGTGGTCATTGCCGAGATGCTGCATGAGGGCTACTCCTCCGCCACTTTCCCAGGAGTCTGCATGACCTGGTGGTATATGGAATATCCCAAAAACTTGCCTAAACATTTCAAAATACAACCACAGCATTAACACAACCTCTTTTGGGCATGCTTGTGTGGAATAAATAAAACTAGTGTTACCGACTCACTCCCTGTTGTATCGATCCACACCTTCCAGGGAAAATCGTCTCAAAAAAAGTCAATTCTTAAATGAGTTTGATACTTTCCTTAATGAGATTGCTCTTGTCCCCGCTAAAACGATACTGCTGGGTTATTTCAACGTGCATGTCGACTCTCCCGCAAAACCGGAGTCGAGGCATGTTTGGAGATTCTGGCTTCTAATGGTTCCTCAACATATCCATGGCCCTACCATAAAGATGGTCACACTCTGGACCTGATAATCTCGTCTGAAGATGGATTAGGTTGCTGGGTGGGGCCTCTTCCCTGGGCTGGGTCTGATCATCGTTTGATTCTTTGTATTTAAGGTTTGTGGTGGTGTGTGGACGATATTTGCAGTTGTCTTGCAGAGAATCGTACGTGTGTTCTGCAGCATGGTACTCATGAAACTATGTGCACCATCAGAAATTATAAAGAATATTGACAAGGCTCTTCTCAAAATGACATTTCATCATGATTGGCAGTCTGACTCATGGATGGCTGCAGACTGATGCGGTGATTGGTAAATTTGAGTAGTCTTTAATTAGGGTACTCGATTTCCCAGTGCACCTCCTCAAACAGCGTTCCCGCCTTATTAGACCACGATCACCTTGGTGTTTTAATAAAGCTATGATGATGCCAGACGTGAACGTAGAAGTTTAGAGAGAAAATGGGTAAAAACTGAAATAGTGTCGATATGGAGGATGCAGACAATGTACAATCAGCAGTGACTGGTTAACTCATTCATTCATGCTAATGAGGTTTATTACAGAGAAAATTAGAAAAAAATTTTTTTGGGGGCTAAAAACAAAAAACCCATGTTTGCTAGCTCGAAAGCAGAACCCCAAAACCAAACAACTTCCTAACTGTAATTCAGCTATGAACTAAGTAGCTCATTGCCAGGGTTTTCAAAGCGACAAGGTCTACAAAATCAGACGGGACCTTGATAATTATCCAGGTCTAAATCGCATGAATGATCCAAGTGCGACAATACTTGATGAGACCGGTCCAATGCATGAGTTTAAGCCCGTCATGATTGAAGAGGTAACAAGGTGATTATGTCAATCCATCAAAGATCATGTCCTTAGACAACATTCCACTCTGGTGTTTACTTAAGGACCGAATGTTTGCAACTCTGGCTGAGCCATAAACACTGATCATTAACAAGTTTATCCGCACTGGTGTTTTCTCAGCTAAGCTCCGGGAAGCTGTCGTGACACCCATTCTCAAAAAGACTTCCCTAGACAAAAGAGGTGCTCAAAAATATCGCCCTGTGTCGTCCATCATTAGCTGCAGTTAAGTTCATGGAGAAATAGTGAGTGCCCAGATTAAGGATTCATCTGGTCTCAAATGACTTAAATGAGATAGTTTCAGTAGCTTACGAAGAACGTCACAGCACTGATGAAACGGCACTTCTGCGTGTTAAGACCGATATCCTCATGCAATTCACAACAGTAAGGGGCAGTTGCTATTGTGCTGGTAGATCTTTCTGCAGCTTTTGATATGTGATCATGCCATTCTTTTGGGATAGGTACGGATACTTCAAAATTCAAGAGGTACTGCCTTACAGTGGATTCGGTCTTACCTGCAGAGAACACGCTCTTTTCGTGTGTGCGCATTGGGGATGCAATTTCAAACAAGCATTCCTCTCCCTTTCGGTCTCCTCAGGGTTCTGTGGTCCGGGCCCATCTGTTTCATAATGTACACATACTTTTATCGCATCAACAATCCGGAAGCAAAATATTGCTTACCACCATGTAGGTGATGAGGTACAGCTATATTTCTAGATTTGATCCTAAGATTGATGGTGATGCCAAACATGCTGTCAAGACTCTCTCTTTTGTATTGATGAAATCAGTGGATTGGATGCGCTGTACAAACTCAAATTGAATGATAAAGACAGAATTTTCATCGCCTGTTTCATCCTATTACACAAATCGCCTCAAAGATATTACCATCAGGGTCGGGACAGTGGAGTTTTCCAGTCCTTTTTTCGCATTAGAAACCTTTGTGTCCGGTGTTTGATCAGACAATGTCTATGACTGAAAATGTAAGGTCATCATAAGTTTGTTTAACTTTTCACCTTCGCATATTCCCGGATCCGCCGCTTTATCCCATTTGAGAGTTGTCATCATCTCGTCCTTCACTGATTTTATCTCGGATTACCTATGCCAATTCCACTTTTTGTAATGGAATGTCGGCCAGAGATCGGAGTAAACTTCAGCTTTTGCAGAATAGAGCAGCCAGGCGTGTTCAGATCTGATAGAAGGATACCAGCCACGCCTCTCCATAAAGAGCTCCATTGGCTACAGATCAGTAAGCATGCTGTCTTTAAGCTTATGCTCTTACTTACAAAGGGCATTGTTCCCGACAATTGCCATCTTACTTGTCCGAATACCTCTCTTTGTATTTCCTGGCATGCCCGATTGCGTTCTGGCTTCAATGACAAGACGCTCCTCACTGGTTCCCGCACAAAACGGTCAGTGGGTGACAGTGCTTTCAGCAATGCGGGCCCTAGCCTATGGACCTCTTTGCCTATCTCTGTTCGCCTCCAAGCCCTTGTTACTTTAAGAAAGCCTAAATTCATCTATTTCCTAAGAGTTGATTGTGTGCTTAAATGTGGTTTTTGTTATTGCCGCCTCACATGATAATTTAATTATGAGCTGTGTTCTCCCTCGATGTTAAGTACTTATCTCACAGTAATACAACAGGTATTCTAAAAGAATGTAAAAATGAAGCACCAATGTTTTAGGCTAAATAGTAATTACTCTCTATTTTGTAAACGCTTTGACCTTTTTTGAGAAGGCGCTATATCAAATGCCGTTTGTATTGTATTTTGTATTTTGTATAATGGCATTTCTTCTTATTTAGACTTCTAAGCAGTGGCGTAACCAACCTTGCAAATGGGGGGGGGGGGGGGGGGGTGGGGGGGGGGGGGGGGGGAACACGGGTGGGTGGGGGGGGGGTGGGGGGGGCTAAAGGGGTGCCAATACTTTTTTGAGGGGGCAAAATTAGGTCCTTCTCCATAGACATTTAATTGTACAAACAGTCAGTTCATTGGGGGCTGAAGGGGTCAAGGGTTCGTTTGGGGGGGGGGGGGCTTGCGCCTCCCTCCCACCCCCCCCGGTTACGCCACTGCTACTACGTGTGTGTTATAATTCGTGGACAATCGTATATAGTTGGCTTTTGAGATACCCCTATATTTAAAACACAATGTTATTTTGTTAAACAAGTGCGTTAAAGCTGTCGGCAATTGCTATAAAACTTCTAGGTTCTACCTCCGATATATAACACAAATGTATTCTGCAACCAAGGTGTTCCTCTGCTCCCTCTAACAGCGTGCAATTACAGTACGCGTGCAATGGAATAGGTCAGATTCGGATAATACCGCCTCCTACCAACAATGGTGGGCACGATGTGAAGACTTTTATGGACCGGTTGGTCAGAAAGGACCCATATTTGCCACGTAGTATTTCTTTATTAAAATGTGTTGTTACAAAAGTCTGTACAATCCAATTAAATATGTGATATTACATGTATGTGTCATTTCTACGTGTATTTTTCCGCCAATATGCATGATTTTTCCTCTGAAATTATACCATTTGGCTGCCATCTTGAAACGAACAAAGTATTATTTAAATTAATTCTATGGGTGGAACTCTTACTGATTCTCATTTATTTCTTTGATCAGAATATTTGGCTAATATTCGAGGTTTCTCACATTTTACTTCTTTGGCAGCCATCGTGGCTGCCATCTGGATTTGAAGCATTAGAGCAAAACAAGAATACCAAAAATGAATTTGGAAAAACATATAACTAACCAGTTTTATTTGTGCTTTAATTGGTAGTTACTGGCTGATTGTGAATCTTTTTTTTTCAAATTTTGACCAATTTTGGCGGCTACTTGGATATCTCGAGAGCATCGGGATGTGTTCCTGTTAACATCCCAAAAGTGATTAAGGACCCTAAAAGGCACCCAAAACGTTGGTGTGGTAAGTTCTGTTGGTGTGCACGTGGGTTGTACCATACATTGGCATATATTGACATTTGGGGGTGTACCATACATTGGCATATATTGACATTTTTGAATTTCCTATTTGACATTCGCCCTAATATGCGGACATTTGAATTTGAAAACCGCAACAACTGGGAAGGTTCGACACAACAGATGTCTACTATTGAATTCATTAACACTGTACGGTTTGCATAGGACAGCCTGAACGAGAACGTGATTATCAATTGCTGCAAATGGTGCCGCTAGCGCGAGTCTGGAAAGTGGGCATTTTTCGCAGAAATAAGCGAACATCCAATTAAGTGCTACAAATATCGGATTTTCATGCGGTTTTCAGCTCTAAATTACAACAATTGACTAGTTTTACATAAACGTAATGTACCATTATAATGTTCTAGGGTGGCAACCACCCGCTACCCTTCGACTTTTGACGGCATGCCCTAACCCCGGTGAAGGTGCTACTTTATATTCAATAAAATGATCAGAAAGGATGAGGAAATGATTACCCGGAAGCTTTGTCGTTTTAGCGCAACGGAGCAAACTTCACTGGGGACCCCCACCCTCTTGGTAAGATGAGGGTTAATACAGGTAAAGGAAACAGCAAAATAGCATAATCCAGTAATTTCGGACTTACAAAGTATTGTAACAGTATCTTAGACACTGTTTCAATGATTGTAAATCTGACATTTTAAATTACTGCAACAGTATTGCAACAGTGCCTTAGGACACTGCGGTAGTACTTTGCCTATGGTAAAACAACAGAAAGTGTGCTAGTATACACATTTGACATGAAAGGTCACATTTATGTTTCCCTTAAAGTATATTCAAACACTTTAAACCATTGCCAATCACACATTCAAGAAAAGCTTAAGAATACGTAAGGTTTATGGAGCTCAAAGGTGTTAAATATATAATTCGAGCAAAATGGATTTTAAATTTCATTTTTATATGAGCAACAATGTAAATTGGTATATTATTTCGTTCATCAATGGCAAATAAAATCATTGGAAGCTTTCAAAATATCTTGAATTAAAGATATTGGTGCAATAAAAACAAAATTCATATTTTTTAAACGTTAAGCCAAATTTTGATGACGTCATAAAATTGTGGTCAATAGGCAGCATAACTGTATATATTTTGAAATTAAAAACAGATTTTCTTTCTATGAACATCCATAGGTATATGAAAATAGTAGAAAAAATGTACATACATTAGAAAAATATGTGCTTACCAGAAATAGTCAGTATTTTAGACCCCGGAAAAATAAAGAAATTGCGTTTTGAGAAATTCGCAGTGGAAATTGTTATTTTTTACATGCGTCACTGAAATACAATTAAAAGTCCTCTAACACAAAATGCAAATATCATAGAGCTTTCAAATAGAGTTGACTATAAGGCCTGGTATATATTCTATTCAAATATGCCAGAAACTAAAATTGTAAAATTTTATTTTGTTTCACTAAAATTTAATGACGTCATCTTTATTGCGCGATATCTATTTGTTTGCAATCCCTGCGAATTTTACGACCTCTGGATTCGTAATTCTGGGGTTTCAAACTATCGATATATGTTAGTTGTAAAAAAAAAAGTTCTCTCGAGGTAACCCATTTCAATTTTAGAGCCCATTCTTAATGTTGGAGCCCTGAATATTTCATTTTTTTTTGATTTAAACAATATGAATATCCAATTTTCATGCTGGTTTTGACTCTTCTTTTTCTACCACGAGGTGTTTCACAGGGCTGCGAATAACGTAGTTGGCGGTGGCAGTGCGGGTGCATGGTATTTTAACAGATTGGTATGGAATTTTAGTCAAATATAAAATTCACTGTTTCATTCAGGACTTCTTCTTGCTTATGGACAGCAGCTAAATGTGTTGTATTTGGTGGAGCCAGCTCACTATTGGTTGGTTATGGCTTGAGAGGTCTATATCCACCGGTGGACGAAAGGTAGAGCACTCATTGAGAATGTGATCTGCAGTCTGAGATGGAGAGCCACATTGGCAGGTTGTAGATGGTGCGGATCCTGTTCAAGGTGACCCATTCCTTGGGTTAAAGATTGCTGCCAGGTGGACGTTCTGCCATAGGTGTGATAGTGAATTGGTCTGGTCTTGGGGTATCTAGCCAGGCAGTGTTACATGTCTCTAGGATGTTGATTGGGTACTGGAGAGTGTCGCCAGAAAGGTCGACGAGAGCGCAGCCTCTGTCTGCCGAGCTGGCGTGATTCTTTGACAGTATATGCAGTCTTCTTCACCAGTTTATGTGTGTGATGTTCTCTCCATTGCACTCCATGTGCAATGCCTGAAAGCACTGGTAGATACTAAGATGGAGTAGGATGAAGGCAGTCAGTAGTGGTTCTCATGGTCAAGTTGTATATAAAATCATCTTTATTCAGCCAATATATATACATATTAAAAATAAAGAAGGTGTAAACATCTAAACCAAGACAACTGGGGCCTATACTGACCACCAGGCAGGGTAATAATACAGTTACAAATATAAAGTTAAACATATATATATATACACGCAAAAATTATATATATATTTTTTTTTAAAGCCAAACAGCCGGGGAACCAAACACGACAGGCATGCTGCCAATAGGCCTAAATAGGGGAAGTAACGTTCCATTCACGCTCGTGTCTTGCTTGGAAAAATTGAAAAAAGAAGAAGCCAACGCTTTTTTTTGAGATACTGTTTTTGAGAGCTGTATATTTAAGGTTGGACTTTAAGGTACGAAGGAGACCTCTTAGACGCGTCTTATTAGTTTTTGTAATAAGACCCCTTGATCTATTTCAAAGGGGACCAGGGTACACTTATAACCAGCGTCTGAGATGTCTCCAACTAGGGCAGCATATCTGTCGGTCTTAAGTTTATTAGCTTTATCAACATTTGTCTCAAATGGTACTGTAAGCTCAAATAAAATAACTTTTTTTGAGCGGGGAAAGTAAGGACAATATCTGGTTTGTGAGTAGTCGGAATGATATAAGCTAAGGAGGAACTGTCCCCCCTCCAATGAGGTACCCTTCTACATCAGCAGTGATCAAGACACCTTTGTCTTTAAAAATTATGCTATCTTCAAAAGCAGAGATCAGAATGCGGATGATGTTATTATGCCGCCAAAGGTATCGGTCAAGCATCTGGTTACAGTTATTGAGAATGTGCAGAAGAGTACCCTTTTTGGAACAGAGGGGGCAGTTGCTACCTAAACGGTTCCCCCATTTGTAAAGATTAGCAAATGTGGGGAGGCTGTCGATTGCAGCGTTAATTGCAAACTTAAGAACACCCTCAGGAAGACCATACATAATATATTTCCATGTTAGATTATTCTCAGTTTCAAGAAGTAATTTCTCTGTGTCTCCCTGTGTAATGAGTGGCTCCACTACCGACTTGCAATAGTCACAAGAATCTTTCTTTAGAGTTTCTTTCATTTTGGTTTTGGTATTTTTCCAGACAGTTGGTTGGTCGGATCCTAAAGATTTGCAATGGACATGGTCCGCAAACACAATTGTGGAAGCTTTCCTACTCCAAGCTGATTCTCTTTGGAGTTTTAACTCCAGTGCCTTGTTGGTAGTTGAGTCACCCAAACACCGGGTTCTACTATACGATAAACAGTGAGAAGCATAATAAATATCCGAAACTTGTGGAATATCAAGACCATTTTTTGTATGGACAAGCGCTATATTAGCACCACGTTTAGGAATGCCCAACCATGTCTTAATAAATTGATCACATTTTCTATCCAGAAGAGATAAATTGGTCTTAGTAAGCTCGTGGACCGTAATGCAAAACGCGTGGATGGCAGACAGTATCTACCGTACATTGCGAGTTTAAACTCATTACGGAGAGGAGATTGATCAATGTTAACAAGATTCAAACTTAGAATAAATCATATCATAAATATCACTTTGGCTACCAGAATGAGTAATAAGAGATCCCAAAAAAACGTTGGGGTCCTCTTTAACGGGAATAATCCGTATACCCCTATATTATATTCGACAACCCTCGGGACACCACTACACAAAGAAAGTGAGCGGCATTTACTTGGTTTCAATGTGAGACCCATACTTTGAGTTTTGACCTGGAGTTCATTTATGATTTTCTGGTGTTGAACTTTATTACTATTTATAAGGTTAAAATCATCCGCATATGGGGTTGTTACAATTTTATTCCCATATAAGTTAAAGCCGTGCACTGTACGTGTATTCTCGAGGTATTCGAGGATGGGGTTAAAGCACATCAAGAATATAATGGGTGACAGTGGGTCACCTTGGAATGTCTCTCTCTTAAAATCGAATCGCCGAGATGTCCACCCTAGACCACGGACTGAGCCATTAAGACGGGAATAGAGTATTTCAAAATAACGGATGACATTAGCGGGTAATTTAAAACGTTCCATAGAATGAGATATAAGTGAATGACTGACACTGCCAAAAGCGTCAGCTAAATCAAAAAAAGTAACATGTAAAGTCTTTTTCTTGGACTTTGAAAATGATATGGCCTCCTGAAGGAGTTGATTATGTTCTATACAACCACTTATTCCTTTGAGGAATGTCTTTTGAATATTTGGATTAATAAACCCGTTTTTAGTCAGATATTCCCCCGTCCTGTCCGCGAGGACCTGGTGGAATAGTTTGCTCACGCAGGACGTCAGGGAGATCATCCTGAAATTCTCTGGTTTATCAATATCCCCCTTTTTATAAATCAGAACGACCTTGGATTCAGACGAGGATTTTGGAGGGTTTGGCTCACATAAGAGCATTTTAGTAAACAAGGTGGCCATAAAATGATGACTTGAAGGAAGGTTTTCAGGAGACCATATATACGGAAGACCATCATTACCAGGAGCCGAAGTGGCTTTTTTTTTGTCTCAGAATACACTTGATATTTTTAGGTTTAATAGGAGACATATCATACTGTGTCCGGCGTTTTTGTATGAGAGCTATTGCACCATGCTGGGGAGTCTTATTCAGCAGCGCTGTAGACCAGAGTCAGGGCGGTGGTGGGCAGAGTGGATGGACTATGACCACATGAAGATCCAGCAAGTCGGCACAGAAGGTTATTCCTCAAAGATACCTTGGCACATACTGACACGAGATGCTGCCGATAAGTAAGATGCCGATCAAGGTTCACTCCCAGATAAGTTGGTGTAGGATTGTATAGCAGAGGCGCTCCATTGAGGTTGATTTGAAGCTGGCAATGAACCTCTTTGGTATTAAGATGAATGGTGGTACTCTCTAAATTTAGAAGAGTAAAAATCACTCTTTCAAGGAGTTACTCTAGGGACCAGTCTTTGTTGGAGTTAAATTTTACTATTTAAAGAGTGAAGTTTATTTATGATTACTCTTCATCAATGAATTGACACTCTCGTAACAGTAAAGGATTGACAGCATTCACTCTCAAAAGAGTGAAATTTTAACTCCAACAAAGACTGGTCCCTAGAGTTCATCCTTGAAAGAGTAATGTTCACTCTTTTATAGTTAGAGAGTAGCGGTGGTCTTAGCTTCACTCAGTTTGGGTCTCCACGTTTTGAGATATGCTGCAAGTAGAACTCCTGGAGCCATTCAAGACATCGTGGGCCACAGTGCATCATGAACTCCGCTGGTATATTATCAGGCCCTTGTGCTTTTCTTTAGTTGGCAGATAGCAGAGGTAAGCTCATCTAGTGAGAAGGGTGTTGAAAGTCACCCGTCCACACCAGGGGCTCGACGAAGTTTGGTGATTTTTTTTAAACAGCGTGAGTGTGATCCTTATCAATATCCTTAAAGCGACCGTTGCAAGGAGTTTCTCAGCAATTGAGTTGGCAGACACAGGACATGGTTTGGAAACTGCCGGTGAGGCGGTTTATGGTCTTCCAGGGCCTTCCTGCTAGAATGTGTGAAGTCAATTCCATGGACCGTCTTCTCCCAGCGCTCACAACGTTTCATATCCAAGCAGTTTGTCAGATCTGAAGCCTCGGGTGTCGCTTCTTCCCCGGGTTCAGAATTCAAGTATTCGTTATAGAATGCATCACATTCCTCATCGCAGGATGGGATATAACTGCGATGACAGCCACGTGGGATGGTCTTCTTTGTTATCTTACAGAAGAGTTTGCATAGTGCTGTACAAGAATAGTCCAGGTTGGAGGAGGAGGTAGGTGGTTGGAGGTTGGGCACTTCTGAATCCACCAGGTTCTCAAACTGGTCCCAGTCTGCCTTGCGGAAGTTCCACCTTTTTACTGGCATTGTTGGTACAGACTTAGCAAAGCTGTCCTGAGCGATCAGTGATGGAGAAGTAGAGAAGTCTTCCCTGCCAGTAACTGCTCGCCAGTGAAAATAATCTCTACACTATCAAACATTGTTTTTCCCAAAACATCATTTCTCAAGTATACCCATATCATGACTAGTCCCCCATCGCAGGTCTTGACTATAGTATCATTGAACGTATAGGGATTTTCTAGTGCAAAACGTAACATCATTGCTGATATGTGTAACAGCCTCCAATGCGATGTCCTATGTCTGCAGTAAACCCATATAGGAATCGGAAACCATCACCCAACCATACCAGGAATTGTCTTAGCCACCGAGAGACCACATAGACAGTATGGAAGTGCAATATTCGTGAAAACAGGCTCCGATGTAGAAGCAACGTCAATGTCTGCTGACAACAACATCGAAATCCTCACCATTGCGCTTAGCTCTGCCATAGTTACATCAGTCTCCAAACCTCCATCAGTAGACGTCGAGCACCCTCAGTTCAGCCTCGGGAATCCCACCAAACTCACTTCTTCATTGGCGATTTCAACAGCCATTGTACCCAATGGGCCTAAAATGCAACTAATAAATACGGACAATATGTCGAAGAATGGATAGACAGTCAACATCTACATCTCCTTCATGAACCTAAGCTGCCGCCATCTTTTTATAGTGCCCGTTGGAAGAGAGGTTACAACCCTGATCTAGCTATTGTTAGCAAAAACATATCCAACCTGTGTAGCAAGATTGTTCTGGATCTTGTTCCACGAACTCAACATCGACCAATCGGTATCCAAGTAAGACCAAACAAAGTACCTTTTAATCGTCGCTTTAACTATAGGAAGGCAGACTGGCAAGGATTCACTAATGACCTGGATCAGAACGTGAAGAGGTTTGCTCCAATATTCCATAACTATAGTATGACACATTTGCCCAACTAGTGAACAATACTGCCAGGGGATTCATACCCAGAGACTGTACTACTTAGTTACCGATGTAGGGGTACAGAAGTTCAACGTCCATTGCATTCAACGTGGCTTGACCTTGTTTCCCCCTACTTTCTTAAGCAAGTATTTGAGACACTCAACACTATTCCTTATTTTGATCCTATGATCTCCACCAATAATTTGCACCATTTTTTTATCCAATCGGAGCAACTTGAAAATTTGACCCCTGTACAACTGATTGACCCTTTTTATTGATTTTTGCTGTTTTTAGTCTATAACTCTTTAACCTTACGTTGAAGAAAGTACAAACTATACCTTTCCTGAATCCTTGTGGCTAGACAAATAACATGGTATACTTTTCAGCACGATTGGATCAATTAAAAATTTGACCCCTGTACAAACTTTGTCTTGACCCCCTCTCCTTAAGGCACCATCTGTGGCACTTAAGAATTATGTTTCAGGGGTCCCTGTCAGTCTGTCTACATATTTAATCACTCAAACCTTTTGTACTTGATATGTGTTACAAATCTTGGGTTTCAACCACCGTAACGGGGAAGGCGTTGTTACCTTCACCTTTTTTTCGTTAAATTGCCCCCCCCCCCTTGTATCACGGTAAAAACGGTTTTAAGGATGTTTTGAACATCTGACGCGTTCTGAACACATAGTATTCAAATTAGATTTTCTCTTTCCTGCAATATGCATCCACTTTTCTGTATAGAACGTCTTTAATTTAAAAATTGATAGTTTATATTAATGATTCAAGCAATGTTTTATTACATTAAGAGAAAAACAAAATTTTCACCACTTTTACTTTGAAAACCATTACACGTTCTAGAAAACATTAAAAGTGCTCAATAAGGCTTACAAGGTGGTGTTCAAGTAGTGTTCAAGGAAGTATTTTGAACATTTTACGTGCTTTAAACTGTACTTTGAACACGCAGTGTTAGTGTTCAATTTATGAACACTAATTTTAATCATTTGAACATCTGGACAGGTTTTAACATCAAAAGTCTTCAAAACAAAACGTTTGGTGTTCAAAAGGGTGTCTCTACATGTTCAATCTTCAAAAGTGTTACAAGTATGTGTTCAAAAGAAGGGAACTTTAAGTGTAAGGCAAGTGTAATTGACGTTAAGTCTGTTGATGTTTATGGTGATACGTAGCTTATCAATTTGCAAGAGAATTCGAATTACTTTTGTTCGAGACATCATTATCATTTTGAGCTAAGAAGAAAAGATTCAAAAACGATTAATGGTATCTGCTACTCATTAATAGGTTTCACTGATAATAAAAACAATGAAAGACATTTCGCGGTCTTCTCGTATTCGGGGTTTATGACATGTAGTAAACACTTAAGTGACCAAGGGTTTTTCACTCCCGTTGTGCAAAAGGGGGGGGGGGGGGTCAATGGAACCCCCCCCCAGGAAGGAAACCACTTGCCCGAATGGGAATTTTTGTTACGAAATTTAACACATGTGGAAGGGTCATAAGGACAACCCAAAATAAGCAATAAATAACAAATAAAGTTGTTTGTGCTGCAAATTAGGGGTAAAAACATTGTTTTCAAAAACGCAAAAAATGGGCAAAAAGACGGACAATTAAAATGAACCTTGCGCTCCATCAACTTTTTGAAAACTTATTTTATGGGCATTTCACGTTAAGCGTTGCACTAGCAACTACCCCACTATTATCAAAGCTAGTTGCTTAAATTTGGGAAAAACAAGTGTTAGTACGTTTGATATGATAAATGCTTGGAGAGCAAGCTACAAGGAGCATTTTTTAAGGAATTATATTTGTTCTGTCTAAAATTTGGCTAAACATGTGCATTTTAAACACATTTTTGGAGTTCATTTTCGATTGTGCACCTAAAACCCCATAACATATGGTATCCCATCTGTGGTATTGGTTGTTTTATTAGTGGTAAAATATAGGAAGGTGTGTGAAGTTAGACAAGGTAAAGTGGACAAATTGATGTAAAATGAACCCAAAGTTATGAAAATTAATGTAAAATCTATTCGCGTTTTAAGAAAATCAGTTGTAATGGTCCTCTCCACAACAAGGCTTCATTGTATTTAATTAAAATCAAATATCTTCTGAAACTGTCTTATAACAATTTGTATGTTTACCTATGATGACAAAAATGCAATTAGTGAGTGGGGATTGCCCGAAATATAACCAAGGGTCTGTTTTCACCATCTTGGGGATTCCGCAGTTAAAAGCAGGTCTCTCCAGAACATGTGATTATAGGTAAATGCCTGAACCAAGAATGACTGGAGTATTTTATATTTTATTCCTACAAAAGAAGCATTGATTTCTCCTAATAGATTAGAACCTAAATGCTGCTCTTGTCCTGCTTTGGGAAGTCTAAATTTATGATTTTGCATCTTTTTAATGCAGGTCCTCTCCAGAACAATACACGATTTTGTTAAAATCCAAAGGAAAAATAAAGTATTAAAGTAGCAACACCTATGTGTTAATGGATAAGTTAATAATTTATGTTGTATATTATGTTTAGAAACCACAAGTGTCTACGGTTCTTGGTGTAATTCTTGAAAAAATAAGTACTTCTCTCTAACGCAAAGGTTCCAAAATATCTGGATGTGTACCGGCTAACAATCTAAAGTTGCAGTTTGAGATCTTAAAATGTGCAGCAGTGTCCAGATGACCAGCACAGCCAAACAACAGACAAGTTGAAACCTATTTAACATAAAAACTTGTCTTTTTAAGTATGGTATGATGCATTGTGAAACAAACTGTCTCTCCAGAATACCAATAAAATGGTAGTTTATAGGCTTAAGTTCCATGGATTTTTCATAACAACATGCAGGATATATGATGTTAAACTCTTTATCACACTGGAATGATGTTCTGATGATATAGCTGATAGTTCTGATGTAATGTGAGGACACAGTGAGAATTCAACAATTACCCTTGCAAATGCTTAGCATTATTTTCGATTTGTAACAGTATAATATTTTAATTATGTAAAATGACAACATCCAAGGACACACAAAGTGTGCAGTTAATGTCCCCCAGTGACAGCACAGTCAAACAATAGACAATATTCACGTTTAAAGGTATAAAAAAAAGGGCCATTCCAAAGATGGCATGATGATGTTAAACAAAATGTCCCCTCTCTTGATATATGGTCCTTTAAAGCTAGTCCAAGATTGTATAAACGATAAGATATCTTGTTGTGAAACGTTTACTAAAAATTGGGAATGATGTTGTTAATGATATAACTGCACATATATCTGCATTATATAACTGCATAGTTAAAAAATGTAATGTGATAAACAGTGAGATTACCAGAATTTCCCCTGCAAATGTTCAGCATTACTATTTGGATCTCAAACAGCTAACATATTTTTAAATATTGTAAAATGACATATTAAAACTCACAAAGTGTTCAGCAATGTCCAGTGACCAGGACACCTAAATAATAAATTGGTATAACCCTAGAACAAATTAAGAATTGCCATTTTGAAGATGGTATGGTGATTGTTAAATAAAATGTCCTCTCCAGACAGCAGCTTTTCATCCCTAAGTCAGTGATATTTTTAGTGATGTTACTGAAAATGTCATGCTCTAATATTTTGGAACTTACTGGACACATCCTGAATTTTTCAAATCCACTGAGTTTGTGTAAATCAGACGGAGATGAATTTTGACCCTCTGTGAGACTCTAGAAGACCCAAATTACATATATTTAACAAAAAAAGTTTTAGGAATCCTGTATTTTTAACGGGTGTTGCAAAATACACTTCATTTTCCCATAGACTTTGTACAGTAACGGTTTAGCAACGTCCACAATGAAATTGTCTGTTTTCAGCACATAAAGTGTTAATTATTTTTAATGTTGCTATTAATTGTTTACTTATATGTATGTGTGAACATATATCAGCAAAAAAAAATTTGCTTTGGTTCTTTGATTTTTTTTAATGGGGGGGGGGTCCATGGGACCCTCACTAATTAACTCATTAACGGCTTGGCCGATTTTATTTTTTTTTGGTATGAAAAGAAGCGCATTTAAACGTTAGACAATTACAAACAATTTCGACGCGAAATCCCACGCGTAAAGCGGCCAGCGCGAAAACAAATTTGGAGGGTCCTTTGGGACACCCCCCCCCCTTGGTCTCTTAAGTGTTAATGGAGCCAAAAACCGTATTACCGGCCTCCATAGATTTCGGTGTTGTAATTTCTGTACATGGACAGAAAATAAATAATCGTGAATATTCAAGATTCAAGATTCAATTTCTCAACATAACATATCGAACATGACAGAAATGTATAATGCAGTATATTATTTGATAATACATAATACATTAAGTATCAATTGTAAACTGTACTAAGATGAAATGCTAGGACCAGTAATGGACAACCCGATAGGGCTTATAGTTATTGCTGGCCCTGTAATCCATGAAGTAAAATATACTCAATATTACAATAATTACAATATTACAATAATGACACAAGTAAGGGATGATATAAAATATTACATAGGTAAATATACATAACAAAAAACAAACAATATATCTAAGCTAAACAACACTTAACGGGAATACAAGACACGGGAATTGGACAATAAAGACAGACTTTTCAACATATCTTGCTACTATTGCATAATGAGGAAGCAGAGGTTGAAGAGGTAGAGGTGAAGAAAAAAGTAAGGAGTAGAGATAGAAATGAGATGAAGAATAAAATGAGGAGAGAAATAAGGACTTGGAGAGTGATTAATTAAGAATTGTACTGGTTGATGGAATGTTTTTTCACTTGAGCTTTAAAAGTTTTTTTGTTTGTAATTGTTGTGATGAATTCTGGGAGACCATTCCAAAGTTTTGCGCCGTGATACTGAATAAAGTGCTTTTCAGAGGTAGATTTTGGGAGGGGAAGATGAAGTTTGTCGGCTTGCCTGGTGTTATAGCTGTGGATTTGTCTGTTTGTGGTAAAGTAATTGCTGAAGTTCGGAGGTAAATGATTGTAGTGATAGTCAAACATGAAGAGCGCTGTTTGGCTCTAATTTAAGTGTTTTCAGTGAGTGAAATAACGGCAAAGTGTGAGTTCTGGGGGGTGAGTTTGTGATAGTGCGAATGACCCATTTCTTTGTGATGTTTAGGTTGGTGAGCCGTGAATGATAGTTTGAGGCCCAAATGATGTTACAGCAGCTAAGGTATGGGAGAACTAGTGTGTTGTAAAGTGATTTTAAGGTGTAGTCTGGAAGGTGGTGCTTAACTCTGTAGATTGTACCAATTGCGTGAGACGCGTTGGTAGTAACAGAGTTGATGTGTTCATTCCATGTTAGTTTGTCGCCGATTGTAATGCCAAGAAATTTGGTTGAGTGTACCTGGGAGATTGTCTGGGAACTCGGGGAACTAATAACCCTGTGGTTCTAAAATCATTTTGTGGCACAAGAAATTTCTTTTTGTAATACCAATAACCATTGAGGGTTCTTTGTTATATTAGTGTTGCAAAAACAATACATTATAAACATGATAAATGATATATCTATAGTAGTAGTAGTAGTAGTAGTAGTAGTAGTAGTAGTAGTAGTAGTAGTAGTAGTAGTAGTAGTAGTAGTATAAGTAGTAGTAGTAGTATTAGACGCCAGTCATATAGTACTACTGGTAGTGGGGGAAGATTTCATTGTTTTAGCTTCTCCATTGTGTTTGACTAATAATTAAAATCAAAAGAATATACTAAAACAAAAACGCAGACAAAAAACAAACAAAGTGTATGTGGGTGTAGAATAAAGCGGGAAAGTAATAACGTCTGGTTTTCATTCTTTATTTCCCATGCTCAACCATTATGACAATCAGTGAGTTCTCATGCAGGGTAGGTACTCTCAGGGTGCAAATACCTTCAGATTTTACATAACTGTAAAGTGTATTAATAAACTTGCCTCTGAAATTTAATCGATTAAAAATAGGCCTTCGTGTAACACAAGATAAATGTTTGAGTCTGGCAGATTTTTGATGCCTGGACATTAAACAATCTACACAAAGTGGAATGTGAGGAACAAAATTAGGCCTATATCACTAATTATACAAAATATCCAATTAAATTGGAG
Organism: Ophioderma brevispina; assembly: GCA_023653785.1. Taxonomy (NCBI): domain Eukaryota; kingdom Metazoa; phylum Echinodermata; class Ophiuroidea; order Amphilepidida; family Ophiodermatidae; genus Ophioderma; species Ophioderma brevispina. The sequence goes on along the minus strand of JAMKCH010002223.1, from coordinate 20,836 downwards.
CGTAAGAATTTACAGGAATTTTCAGCACATGTTTCATTTATTGTTACGATGATCCACCAAATCTCTGATTGCCCCTTTAAAACAAAGATAATGTATTTATACACTTTTAGAATCTCAGAATTTATTTCAATGTAGATTCGAGCAAATAAGCATATTTTACTTGTTTTGAGAATACACAATTTTACGGATAGAATAACGATTAGTTATTGGGGATAGTGCAACACAACAGTTCAACAGAATACGTATTTAAAGTTCACAAATTTAGCAGCGATTCTCAATGTTTGCCTTAAAGGGACATTCATAGATCTGTGCTGATCATAACCTCTTCTGTTTTCCCTTAGCTAGGTCTACAGAGTTCTACAGAGAATAACTATGCTAGGATTGCAAACGTTTCTAACGATCCGTTTTAATTGTAAGAATATTGTCGTATATTTCACTGTTTCTTGGGCAACTAGTTTAGTCTTTCCCACCTTATCGCTAAATGTCCATTTAACACATTGGTGGTGTTTGTACATTACCACGACTCCGGATACATCCGCATGATACTTGGATTGCGAAATCCTAGACTTCAACGATGCAGCTGTGTGTCGATTTGCATATCTATTGGCTTGTTTACGTGGCTTATTCCACTGTAAGGGACGGATGTTTGTGTGTGTGTGTGTGTGTAGGTTTGTGTGTGTGTGTGGTCTCTGTGTAATGGGTGGTGTTCCGTTAATGTATACGAGTTGTGGAGTGCATGTATGACATGGACATATGTAGTTTTTTTTCCTAATGTATGTACGTAATGTATGTAATGCTATTCCACAGCGTCATTAGTGCGATGGTTTTGTGCTATATGCCAGTTTGCGGGGTAATTTTTTGTCATTCTTTTTTGCTTAGCAGTATCTAGATTTTCTCCATTGATGCAACTTAATTGCATATGTTATATTTCGCTTGTAATTATAATATATTTATATTATGTTACTGTGATTCATATATGGCGAGTTCCAACGTTTAAAGCCTAATAATTCCGAATTCAGCACCTTCATTTCTTAGATTTTTCGTGTCTCATTTTAAGTCAATTTCCTGTTCCGGACCGTGGAAGGACGAACCCAAACATGTCCAAAAATGATCTGCTTGATATTATTCAGTCAAGAATACAGTTTATTTTTCGATCGCGAAATCCAGCCTAAATTTCCAAACAGTAACCGTGATCATGATTACCCAGCGCGACCAGTGACAAAAGCAAAACTTACGCACTATGGAAATCAAACAAAAAGCGTGCAATTCAAATTTAACCGCCAAGGTAAACATTGATAATCCCCGGTTAAATGCCCTGTTTCAAAGGAGCGTGTGCAGGAATTTTATCACCAGACAAAAGCCAGAGTAACATCATGTGGAATCCTCAACATTTACCATGGAATCGTTGAGATAGATATTATCCCCCTCATCAATCCCCTGAAGATTTAGTTAGCCTGTACCCAAGCAGAAATATACAAACATTAAAACTTTAACCAAACAACAGCGCACACCCGGCCACGACAATATCTCGTATGGTGATATTAAGTCATGCTTAGCACATTGTCTCCCCCAACTTGTGTCAATATATAACACTGCTTAGCTAATAGCAAGGTGCCGGATGACTGGAAGAGGCTACGGTCATATTGATACCGAAAGCAAGTACGACTCTATGGATTTAACAAGTGGCGAGACCGATTTCTTTATAATCACTGTTTAACAAACTCTTCATGAACTGTTTAGAAATACGGATTATCCCTTTTGGATAGTCAATCCTGATGATTCTCACCAAAACACAAAGTTCATTGCCATAAATGGTATACAGGAACAATGTTTTCTGTCTAAAAGTTCATTACTTATTTTCGTTTTTCGTCATCAATCTGGAAAACTGTTTGTCAATTTTATTGACTTAGCTGATGCTTTTGGTACATAACTCATGATTTCATGATCTATTCTCTTAGACTATATGGATACCCAGAATCACTAGTTACTTAACGCAAGATATTTATACCCAACTCACTTTAAAGTTGAATCAACTACTTGGTTTTCCACTGACTTTATACTAGGCAAAGGTGGATAATTCAAGGTTGTCCCCACTCTGTAATTGTTTTTGAGCAGGGCGTTGACATTTGTTTAAGATGGATGATGGGTGGTAACAATTTTGGTCGCCATTCCTAATCCCGTTCAGTGATATGTGGATGACATTGTCCTTTGTAGTATTAACGAACAGAATCTTGTGGATTGTGGTGGACAAGACTGCCAATTTGTCACTGCCACTGGAATGATATTTAAACAATGAAAAGCCGCTGTTCTTCATGGCCAGAAGGACAGGGAACACTGGAGCAGAAGAGTAGTACAATCTGCAATTCATATTATTATTCAAGATCAACCATACCAAAATTAGGTAAAATTGGCAAATATACATTCTTGGTCATGATATCAGTTTTTAGACGATAAAGCTTCTGATGCTCAACTTAAATTCCTTATTCAGGAGTTTTAATAGCACGCTTGAAAAAATCAAACCGAAAGCAATTTGGCCTATTTCCTGCCAAATTCCATTCCAAGCATAACGATATGGCAAATTCAAAATTGAACTTTTATTTTCTGCAACCTTTCTTTCCAATGAAAACGCTCTTGGCCATGGAGTACAAAAACCTATGTGAAATATACTCCGTTAATGGTACACCTAACAAATCTTCTAATAAGGATATAATTTTTATTCCAAAGCACAAGGTGGCTTTGGTATTTTTACATCCATCTACCATGTATATTGCTAAAAAGTTTGTCCTTTTTTGCTTCATCATTAAATTCTGATGATCCCCAGACAAGGTTCAGCTCCATGTGCATCAATTCCCAACTACTGCACATGACCAAAGGAAAAGCCGATCTCATGATGAAGGTGCTGGTGATGGTGATGATGGTGACGGGGAGGTGACTTTGTTTGGGAATTATGAAGTGGATTCGACGGTAGAGTTATCAACATGGGAAAGGTTCCATTGGCCTACATCTGTTGGGGTGGAGTTAATGAGCTTGTATGCCGAAATCTTCTCTTAGAAATTCATAATGACGTGTTCGCCTGGTTGCCAAACAAGAAAATGTTCGCCTTAGTTTTCCGTTCACATATGCCCCTATCAGCTCACCTCCAGCGGAGTCTTTTAATAAACGTATTAATAGGTTTAACTTAAATCGCAATGGGCGGATTTCGAATAGCAATGTTGATCATGCTTTGTCAACAAAATATTTGTCAAACTGGCTCCTAGATTATGACCCTTCAGATTTATGTTTAAATCACGCATGCAGTTACTAGAATGCAATTCTCTACTGCATTTATACTAATCCCAACACAAACCCCAAACAATGTAATCTTTGCAATAACCCAGCTGATACAGTACCCAATATCATGAATGGTTGCATGGATATAGAAATATTTATATTGCTAGACTGACATATCGTTACTCATATTTGAAACGAGATCATGAAACTACACCCCAATGTTGAGATTTTCATCACTGATCAGATTATAGCAGGTGATCTACTTGACAGCCAATCGGATTTTGGATTTAAATCATGCACAGAAACCCGATTTCTCATTCGTGAACCGCCATACCATGCAGCTTTTATTGTTGAAATCTCTTGGCCATTTGAATCCTTTATAAACAACCTGCTACCATCATACAAAATTCACTAGTCCAAGCATTGAATGAGCTAATCACTAGATCACCATCCTCATGTAAAACAATGGTATTATTGTGGGAGTCTTGGAAGTATTCACAAGGGTTACTTCTGGCTTAATAAACTTGGGTTTTTCTAACAGGTGCCTAAAGCGATGCTAAATAACCTTAGCATCTGAACCATTGGCTCAAACATTGTTTGAAAAGCGCGTCACAAGCGTATTCCAGCGCCATTAGCGCGATGTTTTGTGCTATTTTGCCAGTTTGCGGGTATTTTTGTCAGTCTCTTTGCTTTACATTATCTCGATTTTCTCCATTGAAGCAAAATTATGCATATGAATATTTCGCTTTAAATATAATATAGTTTTTATATTAATGTTACTGTGTTCAATTGTTGAATAAAGAAGAAAGATATGTATGTATTATTTGTATGTATGTACCAAAAAGACGTTGGCAACGTAAAAAGCCACCAATACTCAATATATTACATCAACACTCTAGCATTAAACTGTATATTGGAGGCTGTATGGAGGTTAACGGTGGGAAAACGGGCATAATAACTTTTGTACCATTTTGTGATATTACACTGCTATTTTGCATTTTAAAAGAAAAGAATGACGTTTATTGTTTTGCATTTAGTTTAATAAGTGGTATTTTACTAAGCGGACACGTATCGTTCTATCCTATTCACACACACATGCACTGCAAAACAGTGTTTTAAAACGTGGTGCCAATTAGTGTTTAGGTATTTAAACATTTATTTTTGTGAACATCGAATAGCTGTGCAAATTGCAGTTGGTCAATTTGCAAGAAAATCCTGTTTCCATGAACAGTTATAAATTACACTTTAGTTGAATGTGTGTGATTATTCCAACCTCCTTGTACAATTTTATATTTATTATACTTCCATTCCGAACTCAATACTACCATAATATTAATATACCGAAAGTAGTGGGCCACGGCCGGGCTCGAACTGACAACAACAGACAATCCAAAAGTAAAATATCTTTGGCTTAGACCGCTGCGCCACGGAGGAAGCTAGCAGGTTAACATGCAAATTGTTGTATATGCTAGAGAGGGTTCAGTAGTGATGTTGAACAAAAATCTCGTAAAACATCATTTTCTTTGTATAAAGTCAATTATTTTCAATGTTAGCAGTAAAAGGCACATTATGAGGATAAATAGAAACCATGTACTAAATTTTGCCAATATTCATTTCGTAATAAAGGCTGTAGGTCTGTGAGACCGTTTTTTAAGTTTCACATTTGCCACTAATAATCGTTATAAATGACCGTTTGAAAGCATTTCTAACTCGTCGTTTCCGTTTTTCTTAAATCATATCTTGCTGATGAAATGTGTCATATATACTTTTTATGGTTAAAATACATGCTATGCTTTTGTATTACGAGTAGTTAAGCGATTGTTCGAGATACTCCCACCTAGTGATTTTACTCGTCAAACACGCGTCAAATAAAGGGAAGTTTGTTTCTGTTAATATATTAACGGTGTGTGTCGCTTGTATCAGGGATGTTCTAACGCTTTTTTTGCTGTTTTTCTTGTTTTTCGGGTTGTTTTATTTAAAACTTTGTTGACACACTACCGTGTGTCTTAATGCGTGGTTTTGCTCCTTTCTCATTTATTTTGGTTTATAATTAGATGTATGGATTTCCGTTTGCTAATTTATTAGCACTTTGTGGGTTCCACTGTAATGATTGTATTTACATGTTTTGCAGAATCTAATAAAATACTTGAATATGTATGTGGGTATTTGTAAGTACATATGTAACGTCGTTAGGTGGGTTGTTTACGTCAGGTGGGTTTTGGTGGAAGTGTGACTAGCCTTGTTCAAGACGCTCTACCAACTTCATTCACTGGTTCACACGTCTGTCACAGATATTAAGCAGAAATCATGCGAGGAGTGGGCATATTCCCCCTCTCTAAAACTAAAGAAATAGCAATACCATGGAAACATTCATTTTATCAAGCACCTAATTTGATGGCTCTAATTCCACCTGGCCTATGTTCCATGCTTACAGTAAGTTCAATAAATTCCACTCAGGCAGAGCGCCTTGTTCTATCTGTAAGCTTTTTTTCTGATATGAGTTTTATACAGGGAAGATTAAAACCACAAATGTCCTATCTGTAAGCTTTTTTCTGCATTTGCAAAAAAAAAATGATATGAGTTTTATACAGGGAAGATTAAAACCACAAAGCAATTAGAACAAGGCTGTCGCCCTGAGTAGCATAGCCACTGCACCTGACCACAATAGGTATTTGTGGTTTTATACCCAGACTAGCAGGCTCCTAGATTAGTGTGCACAACAGACTACCAAGGAGTATACCTATTTATTTTTTGTTGAATCTTTCTCTAGACAGGGTAGCCCCTTCAGTGTTAAAGCACTGGTTTCAAATCTGCAAACACAATGTTCAAATAATTGAGAATAAATAAAAAAAAATAGCAAGTTTGTCGGTTCTTAGCAGACAGCCTTGAACATGGCTAATAAACTCCCCAAAATAAATAAGCCCCCCTTGGTAAATATGGACGTAACTAAAAATTTATCGGGCCCCCTAAGTTGATTTAAAGTGTAAAGATGTGCCCTGATCTTTCACTCATTATGTGGCATTACTTCCTTTTGGACCACAAAATTCACCCTTTCACCATATTGTACAAGAAGGGGACTATTTCTTTTGATGCGTTTATGTGACAGTGGGTTTTTGGTGTATTCCAGAAAATTCGTGGGTTTTTGTGCACTTTGGTTGCATGATTTTTTTTTTTAAAGATATCTGAATATTAATGAGATTTCATAAGCTAATTACATGAATATCCATGATTTGAACCCCTGATAACCTTTTAAAAGTGGAAATGTGACACTATAGAGACAACCGATATAAGTTATTATTAAGTTCGACAGAGGGTGGGGTTGTTCGTGGGAAAGGCTCATTTTTAATTTTGATTAGATACTGTTTTTTGCGCCTCAAGCCTATAAGTTTACTACTAGTTATTTTTTGTGTTATAATATTAATCGTCTAGTCGCCACAGCCCGATCGCCCCTTAAAAGAGGACAGGACTTGAAGAGCAGGACATTATGGGGAAAGTTGTAACTGTTCATTGTGCGCCGCCTGCCTATACAGTCACGTAGATAACCTGTTTTCGCCCAGGCCTATAGAGTCGCTTAGGTAACTGTTTTGCGGCCGCAGGCCTATAAATTTACTAATCTAGGAATATTAATGAGATTTTATGATATTAATGAGCTATTATCATGAAAACCATGATTTTTGAACCCTCTGCTGATAACCTTTTTAAAAGTTCAGAACCTATAGAAAGAATAACCGATATATTATTAATTAGAGTGCTCTGATGTGTGGGGGGGTTGGGGAGGGAAAAGGCAATTTATAAGTTTATTTAGACACAGCGGGTCTTTAAGAGAAGGACCATTCTCACACTTGAGGTGGGGCCATTTATATTTTGGTAATGCAATGTCGCACTTTGGGGGGGGGGTGTGACGGGCCTCTGAGAGCAATAATAATTTAGGGGGGCCTGTCAGTAGCTGCTGACGCTACTGACTATCTATATACATACGTCATGAAATGATTGTTGAACACACGAATCTGATGTATTATTGTTATAGAAATAATGTATAGCCGAAAGAAATTGATAACAAAGCGGGCGTACCATACTACAAGTAACAGGAACTTGCTGTGAATGGACTCGAACACCACCTCTCTGTCAGTACTAGGTGCGCTAACCATTGCGTCCATCACCAACTGATTGGTTTCTATTCCAGTTCTACATCACTTGTTTCCAGCCCCCTTGGGCGTCACTCATATTGTTTGAATGACTTTTGACCTGAAATTTTAAAAAGCTATTTTTGTTAAAACTATCGGCACATATATAATAACTATCCCTATCTAAACGTACCAGATTGGTTTTCATGGCCATTGTATTATTCCTTGCGAAAAATCCAGATTTATTCGACCAATATACACAACTGCACAGCAATCATTGAAGCTACCATATTTATTCCGTTGGTATATGTTACAACACGGCCGCATGCAATACCGAAACATAAGCCAGCGAAAATAATCCCATACGCGCATATCACGTGGGCGAGTTTGCCACATGACCTTTGTGGAAACTTCGTTTGACCCACAAAGGATCGGAGCGAAGTTCGTTTAAATTTTTTATTGCACGAAAACTACCTTTTTAAACCTCAGTGATATGAGAAAAATGATAGAGGGGTGGTTTTAAGAGATATCCTTTATTGTGTTAACAAAGGTTTTAGTTTCCTAAACACTAACAATCCATGAAAATGTGGACTCTTGAAAAGGGGTCGCGTATATTTAGTTTAATTATCGAGTCGCACTGGTAACCACGGTCTCTTAGCAATTGATTGGCTCACAACAGTTATTGTATATTAGAATGAAATGGAGCAACGGGCGTGCATCTTGTCACCGAACACAATACCAATTCAAGCACCTGTTTTACAGAAGTTTGTATCCCGGGTGCCCGATTTGGATACATGCCATCCCATACGCAAATACAATGAGCTTACTCGATTGGCTTGATTCTGTAGTCTGTTATGGGTCGCTTCTCACATTTCAATGGGAACAATTTTGGTATATATAAAGACGCCTCTTAACCACCTGCTTGGGCTCTTTTGGATGACCAACATGCCTCAGTTGCTTCAATTACGAGGACCAGGTTTCCCAATCCATTGTATAGAGATCAGTTTCGAAACCTAATGGCGCGGTGTTCAGCAATCTCGTAACCTTTTCAATGTACCGAGTAGCGCTTCTTTGTATGATGTAGAGTGTCCTAATTTTTTTAAACTTATTTCTCAAGAATCCCAGGCTCATTTATCAAAATTAGGCCACAACGTATGCCATTTTTGATAATTTATAAAAAAAGAAAAATTAAAAAAAAACCGTAAATTAAAAAAGCTGTGCTTTTAATTCCAAGTTAAATGAACGCGATAGTCTTTCATACAATTCCAGAACTTGACTAACCACCGATCATCTTTCATTGGTGGAAAGACAAAACATGTCTTTGGCAAAACGATAGCGTAAATAAAAACGTGGCGCTTCCTTAAATCGTCTAATGCTTCCGAAAGTTAGCGTTAAATGATTTTTTTTCCCAGAAATCCAAGACCCTTCTCAAACCTCTGGTACGTCATATGTAGGGATATTTCATTATATATGTGCCGCTAGATTTATACCAATCAATTACCTTAAATTTTACCTTAAATAGGCATTTTAAAGCACCGATGTCCCAAAAATCGATACAGGTACCGCTGTTATAAATATAATCGCTTCATATTCGCTAGGGTTAGCTTTCAAACTAGACTACAGTTTGCCCAGTCGAGGAACTCGATTGGTGCTTTGTTTCTGTAAGGTTTCTTTCTTTCCTTCTTTCTTTCTTCTTTTTTGGTCTTTCTGTCACTTCCGGTCAAATTTCAAAACCGTTCGTTCTAGGGCTAAATACTTTCATATATTGACAGATCTGACCAAACATTAATGACCACAGGATGTCACGGAGTTAGAAAAGGTTGTTTTTCCCCAACAATGCTACTACTTACTCTATGTACAGATTGTGTTGCAGATAAGGTAACGCATTGGATATGAACAGCTTGTGACCCGTCATCCAGACTTATGCAAACTCGTCAGGCGATCAAATGTCTTAAAGGCATTTCCGACCTGAGTCTAAAATATCTTAAAATCATAGCTACAATATGCAATGTAGTAGATGTGCTACTTGTACTGGTTGCATGTATAAATTTCAAAGTCAACGGAGGTCAAATTCATGGGGTCGAAAGTCAAATTCCCAAATGCTTCCGATTGAGCTGAAATATTTAACTGAAACGATCCTTATGACATCCTAAGCGATTTTGAAATATTTTCGAGACAAATGTCTTAAGAGGTCAATTCAGAATTTGAATGATCCTTATGCATTTCTAAATATTTTCGAGATCGAAGGGTACGTTTAGGGTCAAATTGTACTACCTCCACTGTGCTCAGATCTGTCTCCAGATCGAGTTAGGTTGGGTTTCGAAGGCTAGGCTAGTTGTCGCCTTTAATCTTAACATACCATTGTTCTTAGAAATCAATAAAATTCAAGCGAATCTCAAGCATACTAATAGGCTATTTAATAATTGGATTTCTGGCGGCCATTTTGAATTTTGCAAAAATCAGGCCTTTCGACCAGGCTATAAATTTTGGCACACATCCCAAGTTGTTCCTGGGGTTCCAGTTAGTCTAAAACAGTTGAGCTATCCTAGACTGGTTCCATTTCTCAAAAAAGTGCTTCCTACAACATGACAAAGGCATTTTTTAGTAAAAGCATTTGGGTTAGTGTTTTTAGATGAAAATTTTATGCTAATTCCAAATGTTCTGGTCCCCAAGCTGAATATTGAGAGGAAATGTACCTAATTGGCATAAATTCAAAATGGCCGCAATTTTAACGGGTTTTGTACATTCAAAATTCAAAATGGGCTGCCATTTTGACATTTTTGTACATAACTCAAGATTTAAGGCTTGTACTTCATTCTTGTGTCTATACATATGTTTTCAGGTCAAGGAATTAAATTAGATCATTAGTTATGGTCATGCGCCATGAGTTGGGGTATACAAAATGAGGGTGGCGTTACATTTTTACAAATATTTTTATTTTTTTTATTGTATCATAAGAACAAAGTTAGCTATTCATCTGATTTATATTTTATTTTAAAGGGAATTTATCTAGCTTTAAGATGGTAGCAAATTCAATTTTGTGCTACTTTTACTTTTTGAGTTGTCGTAATTTGAGTCAGCCGGGGTCAGAGAGGGTGGTGCCTACGGATGAGGTGGTTACGGATGAAGCATGTGTTAAAGTATCGGGATTTTTGATATTCGCTGTTGCATTTATTTTGTTTTATATCTTTGTAACCCTGCCATGCATTAAAATAAATAACATCTCATGTTGTTTATTATTTATGTGGCATTCATTTTGACTAATACAACAGTTTAAGCTATGATGATAATTGAAGGTAACAAATTAGACTGCCACAAAATCTTTTACTTTTTACATCAAAATTTCACATTTCCACCTTATATGACACTTGTGACACCCTGTATATGCACATACAAGTTGCATATTTGTCTTCCTTACATTTTAGCTTTACAACAATATATAGTTTTATAGGTATCTCAAAAACAATTGATGACTTACTCTCATTTAAGTGTGAAAACGTGCAATATTTGGTAGTTTCAAGCATGTAACACATTTTGCTCCCAACTCATGGCGCATGACCTTATAGCATTATGTCATGTTGACAGTTAATTTGCATAAAAAAATCAAAATGGCTGTCATTTTAAATTTAAGCAAATTAATTGTCAATATATGGCATAATACCTTAACTGATGAGCTAGTTGTGTTCTCTGACCCTGAACACATATGTATAGACACAAGAATGAAGTCCATACAAGCCTTAAATCTTGAGTTATGTACACAAATGTTAAAATGGCGGCCATTTTGAATTTATGCAAATTAGGCACACTTCCCCTAAAAATTAGCTTTGGGGACCGGAAGATTTGGAATCAACATAAAATTTCCATATAGAAACACTATTTCAATTGTTTTTACTCAAAAATACATTCGACTAGTTTCTTTTTGAGAAATGGAACCAGTCTATCCTCTCATAAATTAAGTGCATGTATATCTTAGCCAGCTCCTCTACTATACATCTTATAGCTATATCATTGTCATGCTCAGAAGTAAAAACTGGGAGTGGCAGAATCGATCGGTCGGTCGGTGCCATCAGAGAATCACGGTGCCTGAAATCTTCCATTGCTTGTTTTGTATGTTCAGTCTAGCAGCTTTCATCCTAACGTCTGTGTACAACTAAAGCTGTCTACAGAGGAAGACACCTTTATCGACATCTACTTTGCAAAGTAAGTTAACGAATCGTGAATTTTAAATACCGTTTCCGAGAAAACTGCGATTTAAATTCCTTTGGAAATTATTTGTTCAAGTAGATTACTTACGCACGCATTTTGTAAATGAATTACCTCTCTATTAGATTGTGTCAAATTTCCATCTTAACAATTAGGGGCGGGGGCTTCCTATGAATCCTCAAAATTTGTTTTTTGCGCTGGCCGCTTTACGCGCGGGATTTTTTCCGTGGATTTTTTTTAATTGTCCGTTAATGAGTTCATTAGTGGGGGTCTCATGTAACCCCCCGTGGACACTAACGGAAGTCGTTGAGAACATTTTAAAATATTAAAAACCATAGACATATCTGCTGATATATGTGCACACATACATGTAAGTAATCATTTATTAGTAGTATTCAAAATAAATAACCCTCTATATGCTGAAAACAAACAATTCAGGGTGACGTGTATTTTGCAACACACATTAAAACAGGGTTTCCCGAATTTTGTGGTAAATAAATGTATAATTTAGGTCTTCTAGAGTTGATATAAACATTCAAATAAGTTTTAAAAAAAATATGTAAGCGCAATGCTCATTGGAAATTTCCTTCTTTTTGCCCAATTTTCGCATGTTTTGAAAACACTGTTTTACACCTAATTTGCAGCCCAAATAATCAATTTCATTTGGGGTTATCTTATGAACATTCACACGTGGTATAAAGTTCGTGAAAAAATTCATTCGGGAAAGTAGTTTCCTTATGGAGTTCAATGACCCCCTCCCCTTTTTTTCTTTTCGGGTGCTAACGTGAGTGAACACCCATCCCCGCTTTAGGCACCAACGGGAGTAAAATTCCTTGGTCACTTAAGGTAACGACCTACTATAATTACCTTGAAATAGCCAAATTCCTATTTATCAATGATTAAAATGCAAATTCTCTCAGCTTTAATTTGCTTTTTATTTGATGAAAATCCGACATTCCGTTTCGATTTTAGAGCAAATTCAATTCAGAACACACAAACTAATAAGCTGTCCAGGAGTTTCCCAATGCATGTAAAATTATCCCACCAGGTGCTATCTAAGGCATATCTGTAAAAATTAACTATGTCGTCGGGGTGCATTACATAGTGACGGATGTTGAATTGTTGATTTTTTAATGAAAATCAGGGAAATGGTACTAAATACCAAAATCTTCAAACATGGCAAGTGCCGAACCTTGCAAGTATTTAATTAATTAATAATCTTAATTAGAAATTTTGCAATTTTGACGTATATTGCATAACAGAGACTTTGGTGTATTACATAGTGACGGATGTTGAACCCTCTGTCAAAGAAGTGTATACTTGATTTCCCACCAGGGCTTTTTAAATACGTTTGTTAGTAAATTTTCTTATCTTAAATTTATAACTGACACAAGCAAAATATGTAATTAATTTATAAATATCGATATTAGAAGAAATGTATATTATATTTATAGTTCAAAGCGGTGAATCTCGGCAATCCAGTCAACATCCGTCATTATGTAATAAACCAAATTGAGCAGATTCGCGATTTGCTCAGAAAACGCCGATCGTTGTTTTACATAAAACGGATGCCGGATGTTGAATAATGCTTTAGTATAGGGAAAATTCAACATCCTCACTATGTCATGAACATAATCGCCGATTTGCGTACATTTTGGTGTGACGGATATAATGGTTAACTTTTCCAATGTATTACATCCATTTTATTAAATAAGAATTCATGAATATTAGCTAAAATAAATTTCCAGTTGCTAATTTCGTTTCTTAATCGGATTTGATTGTTTTAATAGTATGTGGGGATGTGTACGGACCATCTAGAGTTCGCGATTTTTCAATTGCCATTTTCTCAGAAACAAATATTCGTGTTTTGTTTAACATCCGTCACTATGTAATACAACCGACAATATGTACTGTGTACTGCACTTTGAGACCATTTGTGCTTATAATTAGCATAATTGATGTGAAAATCATACAAAATTATCTCAATTGTTGTACTCTATTAATTTCTTATGTATTTTATTGTTTTTCAACCTGCCATATTGAACATTTTCCTTAAAATTCAATAAAAAACTATACAATGTCACGTGTTCATCAAAAAGTATGCTATTAATTCCTAGAATTCATTATCTACATTTTTCTTTTGTAAAAAACCGTTTAAAAGTGCATAGTTGTGTTTGATTTTAGTATTTCTAGACCATGCTCTCACCCACAGACTGGTTACGTCACTGGTGTTCCCTGATGTGTAATTAATGGACGATATGATGCAAATCCCAAAGCTGAACGTAAAATCAAGGCTACTCTTTGGGTTACTCTATCATGTAACTTGTTTGGTCTTTCACATTGGGTACTTTCACTTCCGCAACTCTAACTTTTGAACGCGTTAATCAATTTTAATGCCGTAATTTTTATAGGAAAGCTAACAAACAGGGAATGCACTTCAAGAAGAAAATATATGAATAGCACGGAGGGTTTTCCATGAAAAATCACTCAATTTGCTTGTACTTTTTTGACTCACCCTGTATGTGGCGGCTGAGTGATGGTATGGGGCCGGTATTCATTATGGAGGAAAAACGTCATTGGTGGTGCCAGATGGAAACATATAATGAACGCCGTCGTGTACTTGAGCATTCTGGAAAGCCACTGTCTACTACATGAAGAAGGGTTTATGCAAACAATTTTTGTTTATCCAAACAATTCTAACTAAACCTTCGTCTACCTGAGCCATTTTTGTAACAAAATTTTTTTTTTTTTTTTTTTTTTTTTTTTTTTTTTTTTTTTTTTTTTTTTTTTTTTTTTTTGAACATCCGATTCCTGTGAATTTGGTACCAAAGGATAGCTTACAGTTTCTTCTTTTAATTGGTACCAAAATAAGTACCAACATCCCCATTATGACGTCACTATGACGTCATATGCTGAGGAAAGTCCGAAAATACTGAATATAGGGTGGGAAATGTATATTTCGCAATTTTAGTGACTCAAACACCTTATTATAGCACTACAATGCTCTCATTATATATAACTAATCATTTCCCGTCAAATAAAGTCAAATCCGCATGAAAATCTGAAATTCCTAACCTTTTTGTTGAAAAATTGAATTTTCCCCTATGTGTGTCTATTGAAATTGACAGTTTTGCTGACTCATTTTGGTATCAATGGAAAGAGATAGCTTCACACACTGGCCAAAAGTATTGCAATATGCAGGTTAGAAAAAAAAAACCATTTATATTCAAAAAGTAATGTTATAATTGTACCAGGAGTGCTTGACTACATATTACGTAATTATTGTCAAAGTTATGATTTTCAAACAGATGCTGTTACCCAAAGTCAAATGGTGCGAAAAACCTTTGATTTGATTGTCATGTTCCCTTAATATGGCGGGTTAAAGGAGCGCGCCAATGATAACTTGCCGATTACACTCTAGACGGAATACAGGCACAGAACGCAACAAATGGCTTCAAAATCGTCGCTAAATGAATTGTTAGGGTCTACTGTAAATGTTAAACGCGAAAATCGGAGTGGTTATATGGACTGGAAATGAGATGTCAATAGAAGATGGGAGCACGTCCATCACCTTTCGACTCAGGAAATTTAATGACAAGAAAGAGGTCACGGGATAACTTAAAAACAACTTTTTAATCGCACCGTTGTTTTGTCATGCAAATTGACTCGTAATTAGACATGATTTACGTAAGCCACGTGATTTATCATTCGAATTGCATTTCGGATGTCTCAGAATTTCATGAATTTTTAGAAGACCACTGTCTTCCATTGACTTTATCTCATTTCCGGTCCGCACAACCTATCCGAATTTCTTCCGTAAAATTTTCAGCAAACCCTAACGAACCCTTACAATTTATTAAGCGACTATTTTCAAGCCATTTCTTTTGTTTCTGCGTCTGTATTCCTTCTGGAGTGCAATCGATAAGTTTTCGTTCGCAGTTCCTTTAAACCGCCATATTTATGGAACATGCCAATCAAGTCAAACAACGTGTTTCACCTTTGGATTCTTGGGAATAGCATCTGTATGAAAAACACAACTTTGGAATTTAATACGTAATGTGTGGTCAATAATCCATGGTATAATTTGAAATCAATATGTGATTATGAATTTCATTTTCTGCATGTTGCAATACTTATTAGGGTGGGACGAAAAATGCTTTATTTTCCTCTGATCCACTTGGAACTCAAGGAGAATTTTCCTTGGGTATATGCTATTATAAACCTGAAATATCAGTAGGATCGGACCATGTTTCGCCCAGGCAGTAGATAACCACTCGTTTCCCTATACCTCTGTACAATACACATTTGTGCATGTTTGCTTGCATTTTGTAATATTATTGAATTTACCCTGCCTTAAAAAGGTATGTAACCCTTGATAGTCCTTAACATGGTGTAAGATCATTATGAGCAACAAATTAATTGCAAAAAGACCCAATTGATCCACTGGGAATATAGAGAATGGCGATTGTTGTACCCCTACCCCTTAAAATAGCTTTCTAGTAAGAAACATTATTTTTTTTGTATAAGCTTGCTTTCGATGATTTTTGAAAACTTTATACAATTCAAAAGGAAAGATATGCAAAGACTGGAACTGACAAGCATCCAGAATCGGCTTAAATTCCAGGCGATTTTCACTGGAATTTGTCATAGAATCAACATTTGAGTACATTTGGTCATTGCAAGGATCCAAAATGAAATGTTTTTCACACAGGGGAACCCTTGCCTACTATATAAAACCATAGAAGTGGTTTCTTTTTAATTCTATAGTTTCGATATCAGTTACTACAACCACAACCCCTACCCCTAAGAAAAAGGATTTAATTACCGAAGCAAAATTTTAACAGTTTCCTTCCTAAAGCTACCTCACTGCATTGATCTTGCTTTATTTTAGTTTGGCCTTGTTAAAAAACCTTCAAACTCTTCTTCGGTAGCAATATGAACCACTTGATACAGAAGAGTATTACTACGAGGGCTAAAATTCAAATATTGCAATAGCTACTATATACTAAGGTATGTTTAGGGGTAGGGGTAACATATTTGACAGAAATAACATGATAGAGTCACAATAAATGATTTATTTTAATGGATAATGAAAGAATAATATTCCAATTTATTCATATCCATTTTCAAGAATTTCCTGTAAAAATCATAATGTTCATTTCAGATATTTTGGATTTGGTGTAGAAATCTACAAAACATGGTAAAATTACGTTTTGTACAGGAGGTATAGGGAAATGAAAGAGATTCTACTGCCTGGGTGAAACATGCTCCGATCTTACTAATACTTCAGGTTTATAGCATATACCCAAGGAAAATTCCCCAGGAGTTCCAAGTGGATCAGAGAAAAAAAAATCGTCCCACCCTAATACTTATATGGCCAGTGTGTGTATATATTGGTACCAAAATCAAGTGTCTGTGATATCTCTGTGTTGTGCTAGGCATGTTGGTACTTCTCTCCCGAAGGGGGGTGGTTGCCCCCCATCCATCACTTTGGGATCACCCTGTATCTTACCCATACCCCGGTGGATGTTTGTTTTTGGATGAAAATGGGCGGAACATGTCAATTGACAATTACATTAAATAATTTGCCACCCAAAAAGGGTTTTTTAACAAGCCGGGGAAAACCCTGAAGGGGGGGTGGTAACCACCCCCTTCGGTAGACGAGGGTTAAATCTAGCTGTTCAAATACCCTATTTTCCTTTTAGGCTAAGGACACAGTTCGAAAAGGGTTAATTGTGGACTACGTTCGTGGTGATATGTTCAGAAGAAATTGATCAATCAAGTAGTGTGGCGATATACACCATAAATATCATAAATAAGTCATAACGTAAGAATCATTCCATAAAAAAGTAGTAACAAATATTTTATTCCAACTTGATGAGCAAAAGTGTATATCTACAAACGTGTTAAAATCGTCATCGGTATTCTTGTTATCAAGAATTTCTTTCCACTTGACATTTGACAATATCTGCTTTAGTTTTGCAATGGTTCCACATTATGGATCTTTTATATATGTATTTTATTCTAATTCTTGGATTATTTAATTTTGTAACGGTGCGGTTTAAGATTCGACAAGATTTTCATTATTAGTTAGTAAACTGTCTATAATTGTCGCCGTAGTCTGTTATTAGTTGGTTTATAAATAGTAGGTATTCAAAGCATGGGAATGTATAAAGTCAAGATATTCGTGAGTTGCTCTACCGCAACCATCTTTGATAAAATCAATATAGATTTGTTTTTCTGCTATTACAGTCTGATATAGAGGATCAGTATCTACACGGCCATTTTCGTACTCGCGTGGTATCCTATACGGCAGCTACACCGTGTCTACCGCGGCAGCTACTGCATAGTACACAACGGGCAAGTTGCGATGCAGTAGATGCAAGATAGTACAGAGTAATTAGGTATACAGAGGTGTATCTACTCTACAGTACCTACCCGATGGCTACCCTGTAGTTGCCCACTAGGTGGACAGAAGGTGGATATGTTGTAGATATTACTGGAGTAGACATGCAGCTACCACGTAGCTACCTCGCGGTAACTAGGACGCCGTTTTGATAGTGGACGAAATGAGGGCGCTATACACTTGGTCTACGTTAAGCATTTTTGATCTTTTTTTTTTTAGGAAAATCATTCCGAAATTCATATCGGGCATCATCAAAAAACCCTTATCTTTGCACAATTAATATAAAATGCAAATATGTAGCAAAAAATATCTATAAAAAAAACAAAATTGGCCATGAGAAATACTGCGCGCGCTGAGAGCCGGTGTAACCACGTAGCTACTCCGCGACGGGGGTGACAGCCGCTATGTGTACACTATCCGTCTATGCGGCAGAGAACACGGAATCCTGGCCGGCTAGTCTATTGGTTACTACCATGAAGAAATTGGCCGTGTACGTTAGAATCACTATATTTGTGTGGGCTCTGTAGATTACGCCAACTACAATATTCTTTTGGTTACTGTCTTCAATATCAATGAAGCAGGATTCGTAATAAGGAGTGACACATCATAGATCTTTTCTTTAGTTATATTTAACATATTTTGATTACCGGTACATACATACAAACACCGCCTTTTAAACGGCCAATTCTGTCCACATACTCTAAATTATATCCATGAAGACTATAATATCCATGGGGCTGTGTACGTCTTTAACCTACAAGGCCCGGCAGGGGCTCTCGACATTTTTTGTCGTATCTCACATATTTGTTTTTTTTTCACGCCGAAACTACATGACATTAGACATTAGACATTATTTTATTCACACCTCATCTTCCATGATTCTACAATAATGACAATACAATAGCATATTCGAATTATAGTGTTTAAACAAAAGAAGAATGATATGCAGTATGCAATAATGAATACAATAAACATCCAAATTCAAAACTATAAAAATTATATACATTACGTGAGTTGTATTACAGTTTTTTTTTTTGTCTTTCATAAATTTTATTTCAATCTTCTAGTATTTATTAAAGCATACACCATCTACTTAATTGATAATGTCTCAGTGTAGTTATTACACTAGTTTCCTTATTGTAAGCTCTTGTTCAAACAGAAATATCAAATTTGGATATTTACCATATTTAAATTTACTTATACATAATTTAGCTACAATGATAACCATATTCAGGTACTGATTCAAATTCTCATTTTCTGTGTTCACACCGAATATTGCATCTATTACAGATATATTTATTTTTCTACTCCATTTATTTGAAATAATTGAAATTGCCTCGAACCAAATTTTCTTTATATCTTTACAATAGAAGAAAAAATTTTCCAAATAATCCTTCACTCCACATATTTTTGCAGTTATTTGTAGATGCTTTCCCCATTCTTTGTAAAAGAATTCTTGTTGGGTATATATTGCTTAAAATTTTCCAATTCAACGTTATTAACCTTGCTTCACTAAAAGTTCTTAAATTATTTTTCCAAATACTTTCCCATTCAAAAACATGATTTGGGAATTTGTTTTCACAGAAACCTTCACATATTAGTTTTACAGACAAATCTGAAATCATCATAGTATACAACAACTTAGATGTACACAGTGGCGGCGCCAGACCTATTTTTCTGGGGGGTTTTTTTTTTTTTTTTTTTTTTTTTTTTTTTTTTTTTTGGGGCAAAGTATCAAATATTTGGAGATTTTTAACCAATTTTGGCCCAAAAATAAGTAAACTCTTTACCAAGACAATCTTCCCCACCATGGTTAAATCTCTGTATTTCCAGGTGCTAATGATTCTATTTATCTTGTTTATTTTTGGTTGCCAATAGATTTTGTACTACAGTAACATATACCCAGTGTTTTAACATCATTGTTAGGGTACAATTTCCAATTTAAATCAAACAACTTTTTCTGACTTTTTCTATAGCATCCTATCCATAAAGCTTCTGTTTTTTTAGAATTCAATTTAAGACCTGATATAGCTGAGAAGTTATTTAACATATATTCCAAGTACATTTTCAATATCCTTTTCATCACTTACAAATACTGTTATATCGTCCGCATACATTGGTACTCGTACTTCATTTTTTCATAATTTTTAAAGGGCAATTTTGATACCTTAATTTTGTCACTCTGTCGTATTTTACACGCTAATAATTCTATTGCGATTACGAATAATAGTGCAGAAGGGGACAACCTTGACGAACCCCTTTTTCTAACGCCAAGAATCGTGATACATTGCCATTATGTATAATACAGCTTGAAGTATCATTATATATTCTTCTTACCCATTGAATAAAATCTGGTCCAAAATTAAACAGTTCTAGAGAATTAATAAGATATTTTCTGTCTATACTATCAAATGCTTTGCTGAAATCCAAAAACAACAAAGCTCCAGGGATATTATGATCTCCAGCTGCAACAAATATTAACATATGAATGTTTCCATTGGTAATAACAGCTAAAAAACATGCATTTTAACACACTTAAAAGATCGAATTAGGAATGTATGATCAACAAACTCTTTGTATTGTCCAAAAAAGACTGCATTGGATTAGAGCTAATCATTCATCATCATTTTGTGACGGCACACAAAGAGTTATCTTAACCCAAAATTTAATGACAGGATGAATATACTGATATTGTTATTGAGTTTTGTGTTGAAAACATAGGTTTTACTTCATAAAGTTGAAAATGTAACATTGTTTGCAGTAACAAGCAAGTTGCCGCCCAATGCATTATCTTCTTCAAACATATTTTATCACCAATAAATTAATGTTTTAT
>JAMKCH010002222.1:0-97610 GCA_023653785.1 Ophioderma brevispina | reverse complement strand
TTCGTTGGTGAACAATTGGATGGAGTCGAGTGCGTACATTATCAATTTTTTTTTTACGTCGGACTCCGTCGCAAACGAAGAAATTTCACTTTCTGAAGGATTGCTAGTCAATCGGCTTTCTATTATGAAGCGCCAACAACAGAATGGCCACGCACAAAAGGTGTTGCAGACAATAGCCTAGACATTGCGGAGGGGTCAAAGGTAATTAAATGGATTATTTTTGGGGACTCACTCAAATCAACCAAATCAAATATGATTCCACCTGATTAAATGTATCCTGCACTTTTACATCAATGGTGAGTTTACATTTTGGTAAAGGTCGCAAGGTCATTCAGCATCACAACGGTTACTAATAACTCCGATACTGCTTCTCCTTGACTAATGAAATGGAATTCAGGGCAAGAGAGGTCTTCCACCTGTTGGATTAGCGGCCATCTTGCCGGGAATGGCAAAGTCCATCCAAATTTTGGAGACTTTCTAAATCTAAAGGAACGACATGCATGTTGGATAGCTATGCTAAAGTATGGGTCACACGTGCAATCGCAAAGTTACTTTGAAGGTCGGGTATTAAATTGATCTGATGACGATACTACGACTAAAACACTTTTTATAGGTTATGTTGAGGAGGTGAAAGACCTCTATAGATGAGGTGACATTTCAAGTGTACAAACACAAGCTTAGAAACCTGGTCTTGCTGACATGTTAGAGGTGCGAGAGTATGCCCAACAGTTACAGCATCAATAGCCTATCACGCCTGATTTGAGCGATGAATTTTAAAGAACGCGGCCCGGCAGGTGCTACACGCATCCTGCCGGGCAGTGCTTTTGTTCGTTGCCCGGCGTTGACGTCACTTGTCAACTCATCTAGGTTGGATAGGTAATTTACTAATTGAGGATATGTTACAGTCCACTGACAGAATAATTGGATTAAAAAGGTATAAGTACCATTTTGAGTATGTTGCTTTATGCGTGTCCAATAATGATTATCTGAGCGATTGATCTCATTGGTCTTTGCCAAAATAGCCTTTACTAGTTTGCAGTCAGTGGGTAACCAGAGGGGTGGGGGGAGGGGGGGGGGGCAGCTGCCCCCCCCTGTGGGGAATCTCCCCAGAAAAATCGTGATTAATAGCCAACCTATACTAACAAATTTTAATTATATGATTGCCCCCCCTGAAAATACATGTGCCACCCCTTTGACCCCCCCCCATGAAAAAACATGGTTACGCCACTGTTTGCAGTATAGAGCAGGAGCGGAATATCATAGGGGCTTATTGAGGAGTTCGATTTACCCCACTACAAAAAGGTTAACACCTTTGGTAGGTAGTTATGGACTACATCAATGCTAGGCAGGTATACTCTCAAATTGTGGTATCACTTTTCAATAGGGCAAGTTTTAAGTTTACACAGGGTCCAAATTTTTAAAAATGTCCAATCATTTGAATGTATGCCATATTGGTCGTCTAGTTATAAGGATTCCCAAAAAAATATAGTAGTTTGTACCACCTCGCCATTGGTTTGGAGTTATAGGGTAAAAATGACAAAATGGATTAAATAAGGCTCCATATAAATTTGTACAGGGTCACCATAAAAGTGATCTGATGATATTTAACTACTTGCAAATTGTGGCCTGAGGTAAGAGGGACTCCTAAAAGGTATAGTTTTTATTATGTTGTAAATGCTTACTTACGGAGATACAGGGTCAAAGAAGGTCACACCAATTGGATTATGTTGCCCTATGACATATTTGTCCATTCACATGGTAACTAGTTGGCCATTCAGCTGGTACAAAACTATTACTTATTTTGACACATTAAAGGTGGTTGTCCGATTTATGTGATATCGTGTTCTCTCTTGATATGAGAGCCTGGCACTTGCAATACACCACCATCAATACCGTGGGAAACAAACTTGCGCCGTTTTTTGGTAGACGCAATAATGCATGTTGCAATGCCCTATTCATACTGTGCTAATAAAAGTGGTTAACCACTAACAACGGCGGTTTTTTGTTTTCTATCTTGGGAATAAATGGATTCGAGGCTCAAATTTCAGGACGGACAAGAGAAAAATACGGCATTTCCAAATCTGATATCAAAATCGATACTATTTTACCAAAATTGGAGCAACTCTGATTTGACCCTGTACAAATAGAATGGACTTTTTTACCATTTTTAGCCATTCCACATCACCCTATAACTCCCAAAGCCAATGGTCATAGATTGGACAAACTGTACATTTTTGGAATCCTTATGACTAGACAAACATATAGCATACATTTCACATGATTTGGAGCATTTAAAAATTGACCCCTGTGTAACTAAATTGGGCCCCTATTGAAAAATGTGATACCACAATTTGAGGTTAACTACCTACCAATCATTGATGTATAGGGCCATACTAACTACTAAGGTGTCAAACCCTTTTCTGTAGTGAGATGTAAACGATGATGTTTGACCTGGGGTCCCAGCTCCTCCTCTATAGACACCTGAAACGCCTTCTGCTATCTGCCTTGCGCGATTGCGGTCGGGCTTACAAACCGAAACTTACCACCATCGTTGTCAATAATCTGAACTGCAATAGTGTATGAGTACACACTGCTGACTGTCCATTAGACATTTGAATAAACTTAGGCAACAATGAGAAACCCTTCCGTTGGTCTGGTGGGTTCTTTCCAAATTTGTAATCGTATCATTATTTCCCAGTTGATGCAGTAGCGTATCCTCGAAAGGGAGTGGAGACTTAACAGGCACGTAATCTTTCCCAGCTCTAGCTATTTCATATTAGCTGGATCTGACGGCGTCGAGGGGTCTCAGTGACTAACCCTATAATTAGCATTATAACAAAAATAATATAATTTATATAACTCTCAACGTGGAATAGGGGTAAATTGTAATTATTCATTATGTGATAATGAGTTCTTTTCTTATCTTATTATTAATTAATTATAATTTTTTTTTCATATCCTTTGTTATTCTAGGGATTATCCTTCATGTGGCATAAATTATATTAATATCAATAATAAGAAAAGAAATGTATAAAGCTTGATTGAATGTTTTCTTCATCCAAAAATTAACACCAACACCACCTTGACTTTAAAAGTCCATACGGATTTTTATTGATTTCGAGCAGACGGACGAAGTGACCCGTATTGAGGCCAAAAGTAACTTATTTAGTTATTCACGTTTATAATTCATCACAAATTATAGAAGTCTTACTCAATTTAGGTATAACAAACGTATCTTTATTATGATGGTCTACATGCTTCATGTATTAATCCATTATTGCTTCATGGGAAGTAATTTTGGCGTTAGACTGCAACCAAAAATGTTTTCGCGCTCTCCGTTTGAACGGATGGATTTGTTCGTCGTAATTTTTATGTAATTGTCTGTCTGACCTTTATATGCGCTTCTTAAAATCGGTTCTTTAGTAGGGGGTCCCATGGCCACACCGCTTGTTCGCTACGGAAGTCGCTTGGAGAATATCTTAAAAATTTACGAAAGGTAACATTAACCCTAAGCATGCGCTGAAAACAACTACTTTCAATTCACCGTGGCTTTGCAAAACCATTACTCTAAAAACTCTAATGGCAAAATGACCGTGCATTTTGCACACCCGTAAATACAGGTGTCTAATATATGTAATCGGTTTTCCAGGTAGCAATCACATAAAATCTAGTTTTTCAACGTGTTGATATAAGCGCAAGATCAGAGAAAATTACTCCCAACTAAAAATCAATAACAATTGCAAAATATAATACAAACAGTGTTATTAGATACCTTACGGTATTTTTAAAGGTATGAAATTTTTTTTAAATAATACATTAATACACATCTAATCCAATCGCAATTCTAATGTTTGAAAACATTCTAAACTGTAGGTTTGCTGCAATGAAACATGTCTACTTTATAACATACCCGTTTCCATATCTACCTCATTGCACGCTGTGTTGCCGTTAATCATATCTTGAATCACTTTCTGCAGCAATCACTGCAAATCTATTAAAATGAGAGACACGAGGACAATTTCGAAAAGAAGTGCCCCAATTTTTTTCGACCCGTTTTTGTGTGCCTATTGGATGCTTCCAATGTATTATATCACTCCTGAAGTGAATAAGCCGAATACGCCGTCTTTATGTATAAGATCATTAAGTTGACAATTTAGAAATTCTGTCGTGCACGCCAAAAATCACGCGTGCTTTCTATGGGAACGATTTTGTACAGAGGTAGCTAAAGATCAACATTGTAAGTTGCCCCCGATTACATTTTATATACTTGCAATTATTACATGAGGAGAAGAGTACCAGACCCCCACACTATATTTTGGTTATTTAAAATGTTTTATTTACCGAGATAAAGGTCAAGTTCAACAGCTAATTGGATTATGTTGACTTATGGCCTATTCTGTCCTAACACTGATAACTATGATTGCAGATGCTACAAACCATTCCTTATTTTGAACAATTAGCTAGATGAACTTATTTTTTTTTTCATTTTACCAAAATTTGAGCAACTTCTTGCTCTGATTTGGACCCCTGTACAAATGGAAAATTGACCTTTTTAAAAAATTTACCTTTTAAAATACCCTCTAACTTCCAAAACAATGGCATAGATGGTACAAACGCTAGATCTTTGGATCCTTAGGACTATAGACGGACCATATGTGCAACTTTTTAACATGTTTTGGAGCTTTTAAAAGTTTGACCCCTGGGTAACCTAAATTGGCCCTATTAAAACGTGACAACCACATTTGAGACCACTAACTACCTTGCATTGGTATAAAGGGTCCAACTAAGGTGTCAAAGCTTAGGATGTATGTGTCATGAACGATTATGTTTGACCAGTTCCGTTCTCTCTCCCGCTCTATGAGTATTATTACCTTGTAAAGCGTATTGATTCATCGTCTTTCCTTGTGCCATCGTCACCTTTACAAGCAGTATGGAGTCATCTTCATTCACTCTGCAAGGCGGTGGGGATTCGTTCCCGTTAACATTAACACAAGTAAGGGTAGGTTCTGAGAGAAAAAGACAAATTTGATGATGATGATGACAATGGCGTAATGGCATAAGAGGTTCTTCAAGAGCTGCAGTCATTGGAGACCCATTTATTTACTTTAAATAATGCGGTAAGACACACAACGACTTTTCCGAACGGCATTAAAGCGTGTGGTTTCACCGCCATTCATCCTATTCCAGGAAAAGGGACTGTGCAACCCAGGGCCGTACGCAGAATTTATTTTGGTGTGGTGCGGGTCTTCGAAAAGACATTTTTTTTATAAAAGTGGACCTAGCCCCCTAAAATGGTCTTTTTTGGACTTTGACATCTCCAAAAAGTGGATATTCTTGTCGAAATTTCTCTAAATTTGGACCTTTTTATGCAAAAATTCAGCAAAAAGTGGGCCTTTTCCCGTTTTGTGGATTTTTTTTGGGGGGGGTGCGACCTGCGTACGGGCCTGGTGCAACCAGCAGGTAAACTCATGGTGGTTCTGCCTTTTGGGGAGAGATATGGCAGAAGAATTAGTATACATTATTACTCCAGTTTGAAAAGTGAGTACCCCAAAAAAGGAAAGAAATGAGACTGGAAACCTAGAAACCGAGACATTCTTTAAAAATTTGTTCTGAAAATACTTGCAAACATATCAGTTTTGTGTGTTATTGTGTTGCCAATGCTGCCGAATTTGGAGATTCATAATGTTATACACCATTATAAAAATATCATTCAACATTATACAAACATGTTTCAAATATTTGACACATAAATCATTAAAATACCCACTGATATTTGTTGCAGAGCTGGAAAAGAATCGCTCGATATTGCAAGTGAATGGTGTCTGATTTTCAGGAGCTTGGTAGGTTGAAGATTCTTCGGACCGATACGTAGCTGAAATGCAAAAGACAAAACTCTTTAATTCTCCACTATCTTAAAAACGTAACATTTATTTAATAAACACGGCAGGTATTTCTGTCTTCTCAACGGAAAAAAGAACCTTAGTATAGATCTATCAAATCTCTATATAAAAGTGTGATAGCTATATATTGTAATGATTTGAAAGTACTTGATACTCTAGGTTGGTAAACATAGTAATCTTTCCCTAGAGGCATCCAAATTGGAAGGCCGAGCTTTCGACTTCGACACTCTAACGAATGCCATCATCAGAGCAAATTAAACAGTCATGATGTTGCACCTTATATAACCAGTAAACAAACGGGAGAGAACAATAAGTGATGATCAAAAGATATACCAATAATTAAGTTTCCCGTTCATTGGTCGAAAGGCATCCCTTAAGTAGGCCACCCCATTCAGGAGGAATTTTTGCTCCTTTGTCCCTATTGAAGTTGTTAGGAGTAATCTTCATGTACAGAGCTTCCATGAGTTTTCTTCAGTTCAATTAGTGTTCCTGTCCAGAATTTTAGTCAATGTTATGTTGGTCGTTCCACACATGCTCGACTTTTGTGTGTTGCCAGTCTGAGGCGCTTTCTGGTGTTCATCGGTTCTCTTTTTCAATGATCTGCCGGTTTCACCAATGTACATTTTGTCACATGATCCACAAGGAATAGTATAGATAACTCCAGGTTGGAGTTCCTTGGGAACGGGGTCTTTATTAGGGTGTACTAGTTGTTGTCGTAGAGTGTTATTAGTCTTGAAATACACCCGTAGATTCTTCTTCTGTAGAACTTTGCGAATAGCCTCAGGAGGCTATATACATAAGGCAAAATAACTGTAGATTGGTAGTACGGTACTATACATTGTATGAGTACCATAAATTTTTTTACCTGTGGCCATTAAAATAATTCCTTTTACCTCTCATGGTGAATGGACAGACCTAGGACTTTTAAATAAGTCGCACTTATTTTGAAATATACTATATTAACCCTGGGATATGCTTTTGATAATATTGGTGTTCATTTATTTCTCTCCTATTTCTACATTTACTTAAAACTGTTATCACCATTTCCTACACATACGGATAATTCCCGGTCCATCCTTTATGTACACCGTTGCTCTGGAAGAATTACCGCGGATGTAACTGCCATCTTCGAGAATCTCTATTTCAAATGCTTCTACGGTTTCTTCATCTCCATCAGCAGTTGTTTGGAATTTTAGAATTTCTGTTGCTCCACTAGAAACAGTTACAATGGTCGGGTTGATTTCAAACGAAAAATCATCGAATGATGCGCTTATTGCTCTTGCTGATATAACTGTAAGAAATCAAAGCATTACACGCATTACATTATGCATAGCACTTTTTCCTCTCTAATTGGAAGGGTCGGTAAATTCGTCTGATTGTATTTTTCCATTTTGGAAGCATTACCGTGGGTGTAACAGTCATCTTCGAGAAAATCTATTTCAAATACCGTAATTTGACAGCTTCGTTATCTAAATCAGCAGTTGTTTGGATTTCTAGGATTTCAGTTGCTTCATCAGAACACTTGCTAATACACTGTACCAAAATTCAGCTTAACACACTTTAAAACATGCATAGCTCTTTCGACCGTCTAATCGGAGGGGCCAGTATGTTGGTCTGATTGTTATTTCCCACAATTTTGATAATTTACCCATCTTAAAAATAATAGGTACGGGTGTATGACTGTTCAAAAATACTTCGAAAATAACGACGGGCGGCCTTTGATGATTTTTATATTAAAAAAAATAAGTGATTCAAAACCAAATTTTGTCTGTTACGCAGCAAGAAGGACGATTACTTTTCCTGATAAACACGGTTTTAAACCATCCTTACTGAATATTCTTTTTGTGGGCCGCCCGCTATGTCTGGCAGGACCCTTAGCAATCCGTTTTGCCTGTGTGTATGTGTTGATGTATGTGTGTGTGGTGTGTATGTGTGGTGTGTGGGGATGTGTGTGGTCACTAAAAATTGTTAAGTTTTGTTTTTCAAAATTTGACCTCATTGAAAGTTTGAACTCAATTGAAACCAAACTTCCTGTCATAGGTGTACAATGGGATCCCTCATATTTTGATGAGGTCAAAGGTCATGTTAATGTCAAAGGTCATTTGAGTCAAAGTTGGAAAAATGGGCTAAAAGTAAATTGACCTAAATTGGAAACATTGAAGTTCAATTGGAACCAAACTTGTGTCTTAAGTGCACCATGGGATCCCTCATATGTTGATGAGGTCAAAGGTCATGTGCCAGCAGGGTCCAAGGTCATGGGGCGGCCCACAGCTTATATTCTTTTAATATAGCGAGCGCGAAAGTCGAGAACCGCGAAATTCTAGTTCTTTCTCTTCTTCTCTTTTCTGTAAATACCTACCAACGGGAACGGAATATCTTCCTTCATCATTGCTTCGAGTTATTCCGACTATTACTTCGTCACCTTCATCAACAGTATAGGAGCTTGCATCCAATGAAATAATTGGTTTGTGGTCTGTTGATAAAAAAAAACTTTATGTAACTTATTTCATAAATATAATGCATTTAAGTTCTCTCTTTTTGGTTACACATTGGTGAGTTCAGACAAAGGCTGAGTAAGGTATAAGTGCAAATGAAGCCCTGTGGCGTTGGGTCCCGCCCTAGAGCAATTTGGGGCTATCCTAATTATTACTTTTCAAATGAACGTCGAATTATCCACAACTTTGCCGCCCCGGAAATGTCCTCCTCAACTCCAAGAAAATAATGTAATTAAAAATTTACTTTTCAAATGACGTCTGATTATCACAACTTTGCAGGACCGAAGTAGCCCTTCTCATCCCAAAATAATAAAAAGAAAGGTGCAAATAAATAGAAGTTTGGGTCGAAAAAGGTCGACATTGTGGTAAAAAGATTTAATTGCCCACATTCGCCCCATGACAAAAAGGTCCACATATTGGGAAAAGGTCCTCTTTTGCGTCCCCCTAATATTGTTTATTGGGGAAACCTTACTCTCCTCTGCTGTATCGCCCTTACTGCTACTTTCATTTCAGTTTGATTTATCCTGTACATTGTTGTAAAGGATTAGAAAGTATGTAATGAGAAATTTAAGAAAAGGAGAAAAGTATGGCTGGTTCAAAAACATTGTAGTTACATTGAAATACATTTGCTGTTCCCGAACATCTTTAGACGCGAAACTTCGTTTTTGCGCCAAAAAGCGGTAAACTATTGGTTGACTTCTTAAAAGGGGGACATCCATTCATCCGAAGGTTCATTATTCCGAAGGTGTGTTATTCCGAAGTTTCGTTTATCCGAAGGTTCGTTGTACCGAATGTTCCTTAAACCAAAAGTGTGATAATCCGAATATGAAGTAAGGTTAGTTAATCCGAAAATGAAATTAGGTAGTGCCCAATAGGGGGTCCGTGGAACCTCCTCAAAGGAAACCACTTTTCCGAAGGAAGCTTAAACACAAAATTTTACCACCATGGCAAGGGTCATCAGACAAAACCAAATTCGCAATAAAAATGAATTTTTTGGGCGGTGAGTTAGGAGGGCAAAGCATTTGGTTTTAAACATGCAAATTGGGCAAAAAGACGGACAATTCCAAGAGCCTTACGCTTACATCAAAAACGTTTGAACGATTTTATGTTGATATCTACTCTAGAAGATCGAAAATTACATATATTTGACGACACATAAACGTGCAGTTTTGAAGCATCCCTGTATTGTTTACACGGGAGTTGCAAAATACAATGTCATTTTTTCCATAGAGTAATATGTAGAGCAACGGTTTCACAACGACGCGATGATGAAATTGTTTGTAAATTATTTTTATGTACTAATAATTGTTTACCCTACATGTATGTATGGAGCATCAGCAAAAATTGGCTACGGTTTATTTGTTTTAAAAAAACTTTTGTTAGTGTCCAAGGCGTGGAGTCCCTGAACCCCCACTATTACACATTAACAGCTTGGCTCGATTTTAATATTTTTGGTATGAAAAGAAGCGCATTTGAAAGTTTAGACATTGTACCAAAAGATTGACGAAATCTTAAGCGTAAAACGACCAGCGCGAAAACTTTTTTTTTTTTTGGGGGGGGGGGGTGTAGGAACTCACTGGTTCACTTAAGTGTTAAGGGTTAGGGGTTAGGCTAGGGGGTTAGGGATACGGTTTGGGTTAGGGTTTACTTAATTATCAAGTAACAAGCTATATTTACTTGTTCGATGAAGGAACGCGCATTTCATGAACCTGAGCGTTGGACTAAATTCTATGTAAACCAAGTAAAAAGAGGTTGTTACTTCAAGAACTAAGCAAATTGATGTGCCCCTTTTTGCATTAACATTTCACTTTTCCATGCATGAAGGTGTTGATAGGGTGTACAACCTTCCTTCACTCATGAAAAGAACTTACATATTATCATATTTTAATCAATTGGAAAACTTTTTTATTAAGGAAATAGTGGTACATGATTCTGATATTTGGAAATTTGGGTATGGTGGAAAGCTTAAGTACCGTAGATTACAATAATCAAATAGTTGAGAAATTGTCCACATTTTTTGAGGATTGTTGCCCTTTTAATAAAATTTTCCGCCCAATAGCTTACTCGAAACTTCCACAAATCCACATCCGCGCGCAAATGGTGACGTCAAAGTGACGACCATCCATAATTTTGTCATTGTGACCAGCATGAATATCGCCATCAGTGTTGGCACTTTCCTATTCGAGTGAACTGCCAGGGGGGTAGGACATGCCATCCTACAGCAACAGCCTGAATTCAAACGGCATCAACATCCGGCGCGACTCGAGTGCTAGTCCTTTCAAAGACTTAACGGTAGGAGTGCGCTATTACGCGTACTGGACGGTTACACTCATCATACTGCCTCAATCTAGGCCTGGTCACGAATATTTAAATCTAAATGACCGTTATTGGAAATTCAACACTATTTTGTTTGCAGCGGGGTTAATCCACTAACCCGACGGATTTGAAGTCAATAATTTATCCTTTAGGCGACGAAAATAAAAAAAACCCTGTTTATTAACGGTACGATTAATCGGCCCGACCAACCCTTGTTTTTTCAGCTTTGCAGATTTTTTTTTTTTTTTTTTCAAAAATCAATGTAAAATCAGCCTGTTTTTAGCCCCAATTTATCAATTTTGGCAACTTCTTTTAGAAAATTTGTTTGTAAAAATTTTTTTCATTTTTTCTCTTGTTTGTTGTGTTTTCAGATTTGGGGGCTATTTTTAAGCCAATTTTGAGGCTCCAGAAAAGAAAAAAAATTAAAAAAAGAAAAAAATAGCCCGACCGAACGAACCTCTCTTCGCGAAGGTCGCATCGCCCGTAAAACAGTTTTCTTTTTCGTCCGCCTTATTATCATGATATTTACTAAGACTTTTATTTAACAGGGTTTAATAGGAGATTTTGTAATGAACTGAGACACAAGGCTACCATAGTAATGCACGTAGCGTTTCCACAAATTACCGTTTGGAAATCCCCAAAGCCCAAATCGAGCAGGTCGTGTCCTACCCCCCCCCCCCCCGTGAACTGCGATCGATGGTTTTTTTATATCAATAATAATAAAACACAACGAATGAAACAAACTATGTCATTCTGTAACTTATTTTCAAATTTTATTAGTACTTCATTAATATATCCATCATATTACAGTGCAACACGATGTTTTGGTTGGTCATCAATTTGACGTCACGAGAGCAAAATTGGGCGCATTTGGATCATGAAAGCCGTGCGAAAAATCCGTCCGTTTTCTTCGTATGTCAAAAAAGCAAAAATTAAAATGCCTCTATTTTTTTTTAATTTTATACATCAATTGATGAGTTTTTTCGGGACTTCGTGATGAATGTACAAATATTTTATGAATGTAAGTCAAACTGAGCTTGACAAAAATCTTGACATATTTCCTTTAACATAATAAATGCGATTTATAAAATTTCGGGTCTATGATGTGCAAGTCAGAGACTGGCCACCTATTTTATGGATTCACCATTTGCATAATGTCTTTTCAAAATCATATCCTTCAATTATCGCTTTGTGGGATGCCATTGACGTCCAATGATCTGCACTGCCTGCGAACTGCGAAATAAGACATTTGCCTTTCGCCCTAGGCGACCCTGTGCTTTAGAAGGCGGAGCGGACGCCCCTAAATTTTGCAACCTCCTGTCTGTGCCCCCCAAAAGTGCCTGTGAGTAGCAACTATACAGGGTGTCCCCCCCCAAAAAATGCAATCCTCGCAGTTGGTGCTATAATGTTCAAAATACATGAGAATTATTCAATTTTAATAGCAGATTCCTGAATGCCGAAACAGTGGACAACAATACATGACAAATATTGTGAGTAATATACTTTTTTAACAAAGATAGGATTAGTAGCAGTAAGAATCTTTGTCGTTAAAGCATTTTATTAAACTTTGAAGGGCAACCTGGTGCAACGATCTAAGTCAACTTGGAATGGGGTAATTTGACAGCGGGTTACATAATAGCCTTTGTTTTCAAACTAGTGAACCGTATCAGACAAATTGGACAGGATGTACGAAACTTGTTTTGGCATTCCAGAAATCTGCCCTATAAAATTTGAATATTCCTCAGTCAATATTTAAATTATAGCACCAACTTCGAGGAATTGCATTTTTTTGGAACACCCTGTATGTGCCCGTTCTCCCACGCTGTTTGTGCTTTCCCGCCCACCAGTAGCTAAATCTGCCCTTACAACTGAAACTTACCACCATCGTTGTCAATAATCTGAACTGCAATAGTGTATGAAGTACACACTGCTGAATTCCATTAGACATTGAATAAAATTAGCGTCAATGAGAAACTCTCCGTGGTTCTGGTTGGGTGTCTTCCAGAATTGTAATCTGTATCATTATTTCATTGCTGGCATAGCAGTATCCCCTCGAAAGGGAGTGGAGAGTTAAGAGGCACGTAATCTTTCCCAGCTCTAGCTATTTCATTAGCTGGATCTCTGACGGGTGTCCGAGGGTCTTCAGTGAATAACCCTATAATATGATATAACAGGTGCAACGATAGATTTCAATTCAACGCATCAGTGATTTCACATTGAATAGGGGGGGGGGGGGGGGCAACAAAAATAGATTCTTACCTTGTTATTTGGCGTTCAGAAAATGTCTAAAAGTGAAAGTAAAGAGGTGATTTTAATTCGTAGATATTTGAATGACAAAACTAGGATGAATTTTGTATTTGCCTCCAATTACGAAATTCGAAAGTTCGTATTCGAGCAAATACGAAACAGACATTTCAAATACTATATAGATTCAAAAGGAGTGAGACCTCATTAAAAGTTTTAGGGTCTGTCCATTCGCGTGAGAGGTAAGCGGATTTATTTTAATGGGCGCGGGAAAAAGTTTGAATGGAACCATTATCAAGGTGCAGTAGGAATATAGCTATGTTTTGTCTGAAGATTTTTATTTTCTCAAGTCTACTTCAAAGATTCAACCGGGTGTTTCAATTTGAAGTAACTATGATGAAAATACCAAGCAATTATTTAATTAACATTGCAATTTGAAACACAAAGTTGAGTTGACACTGAAAATATCATGTACTATTACTTATCGCAGCATAGGAGAAATAATGCATTAAGGCATTCTCATATAATTTTCAATACAATATTATATTTATTACCTAAAGAGATAGGCGCAAAGCGGATTATAAGTTCCGTGCCATCCCGCCAAACATGGCATTTGTCTTTTATCCGTTTAAACAT
The DNA here is from genome assembly GCA_023653785.1 of Ophioderma brevispina. Classification (NCBI taxonomy): domain Eukaryota; kingdom Metazoa; phylum Echinodermata; class Ophiuroidea; order Amphilepidida; family Ophiodermatidae; genus Ophioderma; species Ophioderma brevispina. The sequence goes on along the minus strand of JAMKCH010002222.1, from coordinate 84,019 downwards.
CCATTTTGTAAGATCTTATTTCATCGTTCAGTAAGCAAATTTGTGCATGCAATTCTGTACAAGACTACAATATGTTGTAATGGCAACAAAGGCCTAGACTCCCACATCGAAAAAGGATTTAACCCTCACATCAAAAACATCACTTCCAGGAAAGATGCAAGAAGTCTCACGGAATTGTAATCTATATAGTACCAAAGAAATATTCTCAGCTTAGCCCTTTTAGATGGGGGGATATTTATGATTGAAAGCTTTTATGAGGTGTTATGTGTATGAGTACGTAGATACCTTGCCTAAAGCCTATGACTGGGACGTCGTCCCTGTGTGTTGACACCTTTACAAAACCCACCGAGTAATCTTCATGACTTTACAAGGCGGCGAGGATTCGTTCCCGTCAAACAGTAACACACGTAAAGGTAGGGCCTGAGAGGAAAAAAGAGGCAGAGTGATGAGTCAACAAAACGAGGACGAGCGAACTATTTGACAAAAAATAATTTGTTATTTATTTGTACTTATTTGGTTGCCTTATTAACGTGTGGGACAATTTCAGATAAATCCAATATCTGAAGATGACACCGGTCTGAAGGGAGACACGTCAGACTTTTACAGCTTCATCCGTTCTAGATGATTTACGCGTTGCATGAGTCAAAGTTTGGAAAAACTATAGTACCTTAGTTATGACTTGGTTTGATTAAAAATAGAAAAATACAGCGTTCCCGGGAACGCATATTTCATCTGACATTGCGGTTTGTAAATGGCCTCAAAGGTCACACGGGGTCAAAAGACGTCAATCTGTGTACACCCCATATGAGTCTTGGGCCAGGGGATCTTCTGAAGGAGTATGAGATTAATTGAGCAATGGTACAATAGTAGAATCCATAGTGCAGGTTAACAATGTTGTGCCATTCGCACGCACCTCACGGGCTCCACACACACCACACCAGACCTACACAACACACACACACACACATCCACCATCCACACACATACAAAGACTGCCAAGTAATTGCGCATATTGCAATGCCTTATTCAACACTGTGCTAAATTAGCAAATTGATAATTAAAAAGCCCGTTTTTGCTCAGAAATAGATTTGAAGGCTAAAATTTCAAACCACAATGAGAACAATTTGACCTTTCATCTGATATCAAAATTGATACTACTTCTGGTAAGTAGGGGGTTCTCAAAGACAATCGGAACGAGCACATTTAAGCAACAAAATTGGAGTTCCACAAAGTAACCTAGAAATGAGATAAATCGTATATGTGGTAATTTCAAAGTTTATAAGAACGCGAACTCCACAACAAAATATATACATTAACCCAGAGAAGATGAGAAAGAAGGAGATGGTCCGACTGTTATTTCAAAAGATTCAACCGCCGATTCATCTTAATTGCCTTAAAGTGACAGGAGGAGATTTTGGAGGATACAAAATTTCTCTCAAATTGCACTTGATCGGTTGTAGACCACCTAACCGAGAACGTTTCGAAGGTTTATTGAACAAAAAACTAAAAAATTAAAAAAAAAACCGCAAACCTTGTTTTGAACTGGCCTGCTATCCTAATCGTCCCTATAGGAAACCATACTTTGAATTTCTGCCGTGCCACGACAGAAAATGACTAAATCATCATCTTATTACATAAAGACGGCGTATTCGGCTTATTCACTTCATTGTGATCTAATACATTAGTAAGCATTCCAAATATGCAAAAACCTGGGTTCGAAAAAAATTGAGGGCGCTTCTCTTGCTTAATCTCTTGCTTAAGAACATTACATACACCTGTCAATTGGTATTCGCACACATTTGATAATTAATGCTAATTAACACGTCAGTAATAATAAGCGAACCAAAATGAACACTAAAATGACTGTTAACATGGCTGTGATTTATTGAGTATGTTTACATATATGGTCTCAATTTTTAAAAAACAAAAAAATTCACGAATTAACAAGCCAATCAGGACATAGATTTATAAAGAAAACATTGAAACAAATTGCACTCCCACTGTGTCTGGTATCATAGTGTAGATTCAAGGATAAATATCATATGGTATACGTGAACAGCAACGCTGTGCATGACAGAGGTTAGGATCCTTTGCAACCTCTGGAAATCAGCACTTTATATAATATGTCTTTTTACATGAAAGCCTGCTTACTTTTTAATTCATGATGATTTCTGATACTTATGGTGTTGTGATCAAAATGTTGTAGGAAATCTGATTTTTGAAATCATCAGATCAAAATTACATTAAAAGCTGCTGTTTAAATAATTAAATATTATATAATTTTCCTATTAAAGGTGGGTGATCCGATCGATAACCTTGTCCTCAACTTCACTCCTGTTACATAAATTGATTTTGGTATCAGAGAAAAGTTTTTCTCATTACTCCAGCGAAATTTAATCCCCAGAAAATGTTTTGATGTTATTATGAGCAAAAAGGTCTCCAAATGTGGTCGACTACATTATAACACATACTTCAACTATCTATAGGTTAATTGTATGAACGTTTTTGCTTCTACTATCCAAAGGACTAGACCAATTTTACTCAAGATTTGTAATCAGATGTTTTTGGTTCCATATGTGGTCTATGGGTTGTTTTTTTTATCACTTTTAGTCTCCATTTTCATCCCTATAGCAAAGGCGTTCACGTTGCGGTTCCATTACGACATTTGATTGCTTTCTGCTGTTTGGCGCTCGATTTGCCCACCACTTCAAATATGAGACGGTGTTAGCAACATGGACGGAATAGATACCGTGATCCGGCATACGAGGCCATTTGGTACGTGCTGAAACAAACGATTCAGACAGCACTCAATGGCGAACACAATAGGAAGCAAACACGATATTTGTCGTCACCTTAGATCAAACTATGACAATCTTAGTAATTGATCCTGTTTCTAAAGCTAACGCTTTTGCTAATCTGAATGCCCACACTTTTAATGCTCATTCCATATCAACAAAAACAGGTCAACATTAATGGACCGTCATTGTCATGATGTTGATATCATGTTTTGAAATGAAACTGAGGAATGATCCAGTTGTCATAGGTGAAGTACCCCACAAGGCTATGATTTCATCAACCATACCGATGATAATGCTGAACATGGCGGGTATATGGTTGTTTTATTAACAAATAATTTGAACACCTTTCTACTAGTTTTGAAACATCTACTTTTGAAAATTAATTTGCGGCGATGACAAAACTAAGTCTGTTCAATTGTTGCGGTGTTTCGGTCCACAACGTTTACTACCAATGGCCTTCTACACAATTCTTTACAAGGTGAGCAAATTTCTAGATGAAAGGCAATAACTAGAGGCGCAGTGATGGCTAATTTAGTTAGGGAGTTGGCATAAAAATCGAAGTCGTTCCAAGAATATTACACATTTTGTAAGGAGAAAAATTGTATATTTATTTTGGTCGTACACTCAAGAGGTCAGACGGATGGAACTAATGTACATCTTTGGTATCGCAGTTTAGAAACAAAATTGTTTTGTTCAGTGCTCATTGGCAAAAAAGAAGTTGGTCCATGTCTGTAAATAAACATAAAGGGCAAAAATACCAGCCCAACTCAATCTAAATTAGGACCTAGACAAGTTGCTATAAAAGGTGTTATTGCTGTAACTGATTACAACCAAGGGGTGAACCGCATCAAACAAACCAGTTCGTCCGTGCTGGGCGCGACATTTGAATATTGCACGGAATAACTGTTAGTTTGGGTGCTTGTATACACCACATAATGTCAATTCGAGACAAACAATCGCCAAACATCAGTGTTGGATGTTGTGTGTTATTGGGTGGTTAAATATTGTCCTACCCATGGCCAACACACCGAATGAAAGACACGTCAGTCGTCTTGATGTAAATAAACCGCTCATGAATACATCTTTTCACCTAAGCGCGCATTGCATTATGAGAAAAAAAGTATCTGCGCACAATGATCCAGGTACACTATTATTACACCTGGCCCCCTCTAACACCTACATTAATTTGTATCACTACCGATAGTGTAGCTGCAAAATCGGCACCCACAGTATGTGGAAGAAGCGGAGGCAGGCATTGCTTTCTATTGTTGGTACTCTAGGTTTTCTTTGTGGTCGGCAAAACATGCGAGACGGGGTATTTCTAAAGATTACGTAACCGTTTGCCTCTCTATCTATATAGAACCTCTTTGGTACAAACCCTTCCAAACAACATATCAAAAAGGTAGAAAAAAGGAAGCATGGCAAGACATGCTAATTTGCGTAAACCTATGTGCCATTTTTGCATATATTGTGGTTATTATTCAACATATTAACTCTTGTTTCATTGTTTAACAACATTGTTAAGTCTTGTTTCATTAAACTGTTTAAGTTATTGTTACAGTTGCATGGTTATGCTTGCAAAATGTGTTGTAATTGATACATTAAGGTGGAAGTGAGAATTTTTCAAGATGGCTGCCGTTTTTACGCCAAAATTTTAAATCCCGCCAAAATCTAATGATGGGGCCGGGTGTCTTGGTGTTGTTCAGTTTCTTCAGGCAGTTCTGAAGCTCCTCTATAGTGAAGGGTCCCGTCTTGATGCTATCTTGTGATTGAAGAACGGTTCATCAAGGTTGGTGTTAATTTCTGAATCGGTTTGCCAGGTAAAGAGCTAAAGTTTTGAAACCGTGTGAGAGCACTTTTCAGCTGATTCACTTTTGGATTCTTATAGTGGGGTAAGCCTTCTTGTCAGTCATCATCTCCCTCAGGCCGCCCCGGCAGCAGCATGGTTGTTTTCAAGATTGGTTTCAGCGCTTCAGGCCTTGTTCGCTCAAGGCACCAAGGTATAGCATCATCAAGTGCAGCCTTAGCAGCATCACGTTTGTTTTTGAACTTGTCTAGTGAATTTAAGCAGGTGCTTCTTTAGATTTGTTGACTTTGTCATTTTTTCTCCTAGATAGCATCTCCAGTGATTATGTCTTTTTTGGCTGTTGTGAGGATATCAGAACGTGCTGGGAGTTGTGTTTTGGTCTTAGCCTTGTCACTTCAAGAGTGTTGAACATGTGCTGCTACAGTATACTGCTCACAAAGCTTTGGATTCCCACTATACCTTCCTACAGTCGATTGTTTTCATGGGATCTTGATGGGGTCCACTTCAAAATATTTGTAGGCTCGGTAATGCACTTCTTTCTGACCAGAATGTATCCAGCTGGACCAGTCTCCATTTGGGATACGGTGTGCCCCACAGTCACTTGCTTGATTTTGGAATCTTGTGGTTAGTGGGCAATGAGGTTAACTGTTCCATTAAGGTCCTTCATTTTACATACCATGGTCTGTTATTTCTCGTTGGTTGCAAGTGAACACATGTCCTTCAGCCTCATGCTTACTTGTAATTCTAATCTCACAGATATGTACGATTATGGACTGAAACTGTGATGACGGTGGATAGTTCACGGTAAAAATTAGACAATGGGGGGGGTAAGTACTCTTTTCCAACTGGCTTTACTCCAATGAACCCCTTTTGTGGTGCTGGCTAATCCCTACTATTACCTACCGTCTATTACCCAATGAACCACTTTTTAAAAATCTCAGATACTGCATGACCCATTTTCTTCTTTCTTCTTTTCCTGCTCTCCACCTTTTTCACAAGTTTGTCATCAAAAAGTATCCACTTTTAAAATAATGAAACGACCAAAATTCAAAATTTTCGGCGGCCTATGCGCAGATTTTGAAGACAAATTTATAATTTTCTGTGCAGCAACAACGTGATTTTGTAAGACCCATAAGTCCGTGTAAAAATTAAAGGTGACTCAGAGATTTTTGAAATATCATTTTTTTTTATGTACCTTAAAAATAGCATCTAGAACTAAACATAGTCACCTAAAATGCTTATTCCAAAGTTTAGGTTGAAATCGATTGTCGTTTTCAGTAACATTTATGCACATTTAAACAAACAACGCCATAGGATACCCTGTAAAACAAAGTGTATAAAAAAAATTTCCGGATCCGAATTTTATAACAAAGTTGTGATTTTATTATGAGGACATCGCGTTGAGCTTATTATTTCAACTGATTAGTATATGGACAAGCATTATGATATGCAAAAACAACTGAATTGTTTTGAAAAATGAGTGCGCGCCCTCATTGGGAAAAGCTCTGGTCGGACTTTAAATGGTCGAACAAAATGGGGCACATTTTCGCTCAAAACTGCCAAAGCCAACTCCTTTGCTCTAGATTTTACAGGGGTAAATGAGAAAAATATAGCTTTCTTCTGATGGCCAAAATGTTGACCACTTCCTGTAAAATCTGAGGCTTCTGGGGGCGAGGCTATGAGCGAAATCGGGCGGTCCTAATGGACCATTAAATATCACCAGTAGACTATGGGGTGTAGACCAAATTTAGACAAGCTGCAATAACAAATTCCGCTATCCCATATCAAGGGAGAGACAAAACCCGGTGTAAAAATTATTGAAAATTATTACATGACATATACCGTCTGTTGCCCCAAATAAAACTTGCACATTTTCTTAAAAATAATAAAATTTCACATCAATTCTCTTTCATATATCAGTGGCCAATGGATATGTATAGACTTCAAGCAACAAGTTAACTAAAGATATTGACAATGGGCCTGGTATGCGGTGCCATTTTATAGCCAGGTGTTATCACCTCCACGATCGGTTTGAGTAACAAAATACCCGTCCTCTTTCACAATACTACCAGTTTACATTTTGATATAGGTCGTTGACCCTAAGTTTTTTTTCTGAAAGCGCTGGTAATTGAATAATAGAAAAGTTAAGCAATAAGTTACAATTTTAATTTTGCACAATTGTTAGGGTCAAAATGAAATAAATTCACATCAATTTCTCTTTCATAATATCAGTGAACCAATGGATATGATAGACTTCAGCAACAAGTTAACTAAGATATTACAATGGGCCTGGTATGCGGAGCCATTGTTATAGCCAGGTGTTACCAATACCACCTCCACGATTCGGGTTGAATAACAAAATCCCGTCCTCTTTCACAATAACTAACCATTTACATTATGATATAGGTCGTTGACCCTAATTTTTTTTTCTGAAAGCGCGGTAAATTGAATACAAATGAAAGTTAAGTCAACCAAGTTTACGAATTTTAAATTTTTGCACAAAGTTGTTTAGGTCAAAGCTTGCCCAGCAACATTCTGGATATGTTTTTTGTCTCTTCTTCCTTTTTTCGAATAATTAATAAAAACAAATGGACAAAGTTTAATTGAACACGCACTATGAGTGTCGTCGAGTGCAAATTGTGTAAACACGTTTTCAATACGGGAATAAACGCAATCTCATCATAGTGCGCAATTCACACTCCATAGAAAAAAACGTTTTGCAAACAATTTGGCTCAAGATTTGGTAGACGTTTCATCATAGAGAAGGATCCCATTGATTCAAATGAGGTATTACAATTGATTGCGTCATTCGCTGGTATGAGTTTGTGCAGTCGCGCTTGATGACGGAATTAATAGCAATACCTCATTTGCATCAATAGAATTCTATATGAAACATGCTACCCAAGATGTAAATTTATTTGCGAATGAGGATAATTTTTTGCGCTTACGTCATTAAAAAAAGACCTCATCTAAATCGGAGAGGTGTAACACCTTGAGTCTATTAAGTCTTTTCAACTGCGAGACCATATAACAATGGTTCTGCTCTCTCCCCGATGAAAAGTAATCTAAGTGTTTTTTCTACACCGCACACCGGGCCGTTAATTGAATATCTTTAGCTCTATCGTCTAGCGTAATCATTTTGGTCAGTGATATTGGGGGAATAATTGAATTACATTATCATTTTTCAATAAAATGTGCAATCTTTATTGGGGGCAACAGATAGTTATTTGATTTTTAATCATTTATTATGAATTTTACTCTTGGTTTTGCTCTCCTCCCGGATAGGGAATTTACGAATCGAGACAGCGCAGAGGGCATGGCCCATACCCTAGTCGGCCTATCTTTTCTGTTTCTTTGTAGAATCATGAAAATGCATATTTCTAAGATATTGAGTGTATTAACCCCACGCGAAGACAAATGACCCATTAATAATTACCGGTGGCAAGACTTAGGCTTCCCCCATTTCCCTTCTTCCTGTCTTTGGGTTTTTTTGAGTGCACTTGGTTTAACGATAATGCTAACCTAGAAAATGGAAGTGTTTTCCGCTGGCCAACCCCCGGGACATGTTGGTTCTAATACCGCGCCCTCTACTATTATACCCAACCAACTTGCACAGAACGCGATTACACAGGGCTCTGTATTACACAAATCGGGATAGCACGGGTATGGGTTGAAGAGTCAGTGTAAATCGGAATTCTGGTAACCCCAGATGCCTTTGAACTCTTATAGGAGGGCTGTACCTGTTTAACTAAAGGTCGGAACCTTGACAAAACGATACCTTTTTTAATCCTTTAATGGACAAATACATTGGTGTACATGTTAAACACAATTTGACCTTGATTTCAAATTTAAAATCCATGTACAAATTTTAAACCCCCTTAATTTACAATGTTCCCACATTCCCAGAGGTTGGACCCAAAAATTCTGATTCAGCACCCTTCTTAACTATAGAAAACAATCTTCAAATCTTCTTCCCCAAATTTCTAGAATGGGATTCTGATTAATAACCCTATACTGTATAGTTGATATACTCTGAAGCACAGAGAAGTTAGACTGTTACGTCGCGAAAAAAAAAAACACCCACGGGGCGATATCGATCGTTTCAGCAAGTCGAGCATTTGTGTCAAAAGTGATGATATAAAAAGGCTTCTTTGGACATTTCTATGCATTTTTTCTACCTTTTGGTAGCTCATTTACTAAGTAAAATACATATAAACCTAAATATGTGCAATTAAGAGGATATTGCACTTATTGGTGATTCCATTGCTAACCTTTCACCCGGGTTCACCACGGCCCTCGAAACACCCATTACCTATTTCCTGATATTCAAATTGTGTTAATTTTGGATTTTTTTTTTTTTTTTTTTTTTTTTTTTAATTTTTTAGTTTTTCATATTAATTTTGTACTGAAAGTATTTTGTTGTAAGGCACAGTGTGTTCAGTGCAGAGGCCATATAAATGAATCTTATTATTATTCAATTATTTATTTTTTTTCTCAAATACTTAATTTGGTCAGTATAAACATGTGCCGATTTAATTTAAATAATAAAAGAGCTCATTATAAACCTAATGAATACTTAAATTTCCCTTAAGATCCATTTTAGAATTATTAGTTTATTATTTGAGGGAGTAAAACTATGGAAATTCCGACCCGTGATCGGGTCAACCAACTTTTAAATAGAAAAACTAAAGTTAAAGATGGTTGCTCTGCAAACCGCATTGATACAGCGGAGTATCATTTAAAAAATTGGGCTCTATTTTCCAGATACTGGAAAGGGCTAATTCATTGGTAGTGAACGAGGTTATTATCAGATTCAAATCAAAATATCTCACGCGAAAACACTTTGTAATCATGTTGCCAACTTTTAAATCACACGTTCTTCAGTGGTGAAATATGGCTACTGATGGTTCCAGGATGAGGACCAGTCTATGAGTTACAATATGCTCATCCACCAAGGACACAGTTCAGTGGGTTGTACTTGTACATACATTGACATGAACTGACCTTGTGTGATCTGGGAATCAAATATCATACCTAAAAACCAGGGTGTGTATTTTCTAAATACACTGGTGAATGGAAGGTACTGAACTGTGCCAAGGGAATTGAGATTTTACTAGCTCATAGTGAGTCATCTTGAAGCAATGTTCAATCGGAGATATAATGCAGTTTTTTTGTTCATTCTTCTTTGAAAGTTATACACCAAATCCAACGCCTTTTCAACACATTTCACTACTTACCAAGATTAAACATATCCAGGTAAAGTGCCCCAACTAAAATGTACACCCTTTTACTTAATTGAGTGTATCTCTGGATCTAGGGACCCAAATAAGATAAGGGTAAACGGTAATTTATAGGCATATTTAGGCCTTCATATAGTACATAGTTTTAGCAAAGATTGACAGAGGAAACGTTTTTAATATTTTTTTCCCGAATGTTGCTTATTTTTCAGCACACTCTGTATAGAATGTGTGTCAAATCTTACGTGCAAAATCGATCTACTCTGTAATAAATTCGTAATGTTTTATTTGCCGTCCGTGAACGTGACAACACAGTGGCCTATGTGGATGAGTGATACTTACATTTGCAAAATGCACTGTCAGAATCGAGTGAACTTTTTGAAATGACATTTCCTCGAGGATATTTAGTGAACCATAAAAAATAGCGTGCAAAGATCACGAAATGTACGTTTAATAATTTGTTTTGACGAAAGACTAGCAGAGTTTGAATGGGAAGTCGGGCTTTGTCTCTTGCATTATGAATATGAAGATCACGTGTTCGCAAACGCAGAACCACTGAACCGTAACTGGACTGAATCATTTAGTCGCATTAAAACAGATCTGGATAATAAAAAATGGCTGGAGAATGCCTTAACTAAGAAAACACTCGTGAATTATTGCAAATACAAAGATAAGCCACGCCTCGAGAACTATCTCCTTGATGCAACTGATTTTTATGGTTGCTCACTCAAGTTTAAAGTTCGCACCAACACATTACCACTTGAGCAAAACATTAAATCATGGTCGGATCGTAATAGGGGAATCTGCAATTCAAGCACTGAGAGATAGAATAGCCCTATCACTTTTCTTTTCTCATGCCAGGCTGAATGAGTAAGAGGTGAAGGAATGCACTACTATAAAAAATGAACTCCAAGCCCAACCAGTTTCCCACAATTCTGGCACATGGTTTTACGTGATTGCTAATGATGAAAAACTATCTGTCTTTGATGATATTATGTTGTCGATAAACCATAGGCAGATTTTTGAGAATTAATTAGTTAAAATGTTAAAGTGACATCAAGCGCGCCTGGAAACTTAGAAAAGAGCTAATTAATGATGGGTCAATAGGTAATAAATTTTGTGTTCATACATTTAAAATGCTCATTTCATGAAGTGTATATATATAATTGTATAAGGCCTCATCTCAAAACAGAGTAACTTGAAGATAAGTCTACTTAAGGTAATTAGAAGGTTATGTCTTAATGTATATTATATATTTCGTACTTAATGTTCTGGATGCACAATCAGATGATGTGTGCCACTGTATCAAAGTGTTTATCCAATAAAGTTGAATTTGAATATGAAGAGCTAAGATACACCTACTACCTGTACTCGTAAAATACAACTTTGCTCTTTTGTTTGGATCAAACTCTTTGCCGATGCCGAGAGCCTATATATATAAAAATATTTATGAGCTTCCCCCCTTTTTTGCGAAAATGTAGATTAAAAATAGTCCATCTAGAAGGACCTGTTCCTCCCTGTTGTCAAATCCCCCTGTACCGCAGCCACCGCGCGCGGAGCGCGAGGGGCCCTCGCGCTACGCGCTCCGTGGTCTGTCAGTGGGGGAACGAGGGTCTTCTAGATGGACTAGATAAAAACGGACCACAAATGTGGCAAATCCAATTTGAATTTTTGGGGTAATTAGACTAGGTACAAGTTCTTCTTACATTTAAAATAAAAAAATGAAGGGACAAAAGGTGAATTTAGTGACATGTCAGAAAAGATTAAAATATGGTCAATCTTCTGGGAATTTCAAAATTATCTGCCAAAATTGTAAAGTGGAAACTGGATTACTAATTTGTTTTCACCTGATTGAATAAGGGGTTATCGTGTCAGTGAAAATAATCCAAATTTGTTAAGAACGTAGCCAATTATAAGTACACTCAATTGTGGTTAGGAAACCTTAATTTCATAAATTACATTGGATTTCCAACGAAAACTCGGCCTAATCGAGCGCAAAACTACTTATTTAGCTCGTTTCAAAATTGTCCCCCCAGTCCCGAAAAAAACCTATTTGTAGGGATTCGCTGGAGACGAATCAAAAAATCGTATTTTTCTCCAACGAGCACTTTGTAAACTTAGCACGTTTTACTTATAGAGTTCCATATACAGAGATGGTGATAAAACTAAATTATTTAACCTTTAACTGGGGCTATAGGAGACTGGCTGTCAAACTCATTAATGCAAAATGTTAATCTGTACATTCACACATACCTACATACATGTACTAATGTTGCACATACTAATACATACTCATGTTGTCCATATTTCCTATTGCAAATAAAAACCCCGGTTATGATGACTGACTCATTTGAAGTAATTGGCACATTTTAAATTGGCACATTTTAAAAGGGCAAATTCATAAACCTCTACGTACAGATTGGAAAATAAACCACTTTAATAAAAATGGCATATCTCCTCACCCGTTACAGCATATTTTAGTAATGTTGGAAGGAAAAAGGTCAGAATACCAGCCAAAAATATTTTCTGGAACGCACAAACCAGAACTTAGGCAAGATTTGCCTATTTGTTGAAGTTGGGTATGGGAGAACTAATGCGTTGTATAGTGATTTTAATTGTAGTCTGGAAGGTGGTGTTTGCGTGAGACGCGTTACTTTGTCGTCGATTGTGATGCCAAGAAATTTGGTTGAATGTATACTATAGTAGATTCATCCCATCGTGTCACCTCTAGTATTTTTCCGAAGGTATTGGCATTGAATGAGGGGATGTGGATTGGATGGAAATTAAAATTCCACGCTAAATCTGTTGAAACATGTAGTCTATTAGCAGAGGAACAAATCAATTATGTGTTATGAAATCATCAAGTCAACGTAAACGCATTTTAGCTACATTACTCTCAAACATTCTGACTAATCGTATTTGCTTTAATAGTATTCAATGTAACGGTGAGTTGAATGTTACCGACTTTTGATGATTGAGGTCCGAGGTTTTGGATACGAGGGAACACAAAAGTCTTTGTACGCTTCTGTATATCATAAAAGGCGAGATTATATTAGTTCCGTTTGGAAGATGTGATCAACAACTATTCTGCCTCCACTCTCCCCAATATATCGACAGCTGTCCAGAACTTTTCCTGCGGTGACACTGTGGGTGAATCTACTATAACTGGGGCCATTCCCCAAACTCGTGCGTAACCCTACGTGGATACTAACTCATGCGTATTATGTCAACATAACAGACCTTTTCACACAAGTTACACAGTGACTTTGACAAATTGATCCATTCAAGGCATGAAATAGTACGCAAGTAGATTTACGACTCAGATTCAGGAACGACCATTGGTATTGATGTAATGTTTGATTTGTGCATTGTGTTGTGTGTAGATAAAAGCATGTAGTAGTTTTTGGGAATATTGAATGTTGTTAACCCGAAACCAGAGTAATTGATTTTTTTGGCGAGGTTCGTGATTTCATACGCGTTGCCTAAAAATGGTCGCATATCGTGTTGCGTTCGGTTCTCCTCCACAAACGGGACTCAATAAGCATCATAACGTACTTGTGCGTAAATTTGCAGTTTTGGGCTGTAGTTTTACAACAAACGAAATCCCCCCCAAATTTACGCTAAATGTGCAGCTGGAGAATTGACGCACTCTGGGAGTTTTACAGGTATAGGCCATTTACGTTCATTTAATAACGTCCAGCGGTCGTTGTTCCCTCTCTAATTGGCTTGTACAGTCTTTTTCTAGCTTTTTCTGACCGTCTTTACCGTGCTTCTGTCATGGCCCTAAGTGGTACAACAATATGGGCAACGGTACTTAAATTCTTATACTTGAATGAATACATGTGAAGTTCATGTTCTAGTTGACTAAAATCTTGCAATTTTAAAACATCAATTAGCAATCTGCAATGTAAATTTTGGTGTGGATTGTGGATATAACTGCGGGGTGGGTGCGACAGCACTCTGTAAATGTAAAAAACCGAGTGAACTTTCACTCCCAAAAAGTGTGAAACTCTTGTAAAACCCACTCCAAAATGAGTGGTTTACTTAAAAAGGGAGAATTTCAGAATTCACTCAAAAAGGAGTGAAAATCACTCCAAAAGGAGTGGATGTTCACCGTTTGAGGAAGTTAAAAACAAGGACAAACACTTGAGGAGTTAAACGAAGGACCAAAACGCGATAACCGAGTGGAATTCCACTCTTTTTTGCGTGGTGTGACGCTCTCTTTGATGGAAATAAGTTAAACCACTCCTTTGGGAGTGGTTTACAGGAGTTTCACTCTTTTGGGGAGTCGAATTTTCACTCGTTTACATTTAGAAAGCACGGAGCATCACAATTCAGCCACTCTCCAGATACCAGGTCAAAATTCCAGTTGATCCCATGCAGTTGAACTGGTTTTTCAATGGGAACCTGGATGAAACCCAGTTGATCCCGTTGAATATCTATTTGAATCCAGTTGAATCAGTTAATTCCGTGATGGAAAATCGAACAATTTTCAACTAGGTGTTTACTGACCAGTGAACTCAGTTAAGACCAGTTACAAACATGTAAAAGAGTTGAAACCAGTTAGTTCCGTCACGGAAAATGAACAACTTTCAACTGGGATTCAACTGGAATTTGACCGGGGTATATTTTTCTCTTGCAAAAAATGAAAGAAACAATTTGAAAGCTAATGGGATTCACTATAAATCTTAAAGTACAATCTAATTGGTATGTAAGGATTGTTTATTAAATAAAAACAATAATGCTACTTTGGTAAAGTTATGTTTTAAATAGAGCAAAAATTTGTTTGATCATCTTTGGGCATTTAAATTTGGTTGCATCTTATATTTTCCAACCCTCAATCGGAGTATTTATTAACACGTAAAGTTCTCTTTAGAAAAAAAATGATTATTCATTTTACTCCAATATGGCATTATTTCTTCAAATTATAAGTCTATTTCCTTCTGCACCCCTGTTTGGCCTGTTTTCCTATAAAAGTCACACGTGTTACCAACCAAACAAAACAGACCATTCGCCACATCATATTTAAACTTACCTATCTCTCCATTAACGCGGGTTTACACCACACCAAAAGTGCTATTGAAAACGATCATACATTATGTTTTCTTAATTGTAACTTCCTTCAATAAGGAAAGTCTAATGTCAGATTGTGGAAATGAATACGATTACAAAATGCAGAGAGTCGAACACATCTAGACCCGATCAATCATCGTGACACAATCACATCACGATAACATGATCAAGCTGGCAATGTCGTAGTACATAGTAAGCCTGGCACACATCATAACCGTGTAAGTTTCTGTAAACTCAATTATCGCAAGGCACGTCACATGTCACGTGGCAAGTTTTGTAAACGCAAATTATCGCACAGGCACGGTACATTTAAGTTGCACAAAGTTTTGTAAACGCAAATGATCGCACAGGCAGTACATTAGTCTCCGGACAGGTCACCCAAGCATTCAGGCTTTTAGAACAGGAATCAAAGGATTACAAGGATTTGTTTACCAGATTTTATTCCCTAAAAAGAGTTCTTTACTCTTAGTCGACACACACACCTATCTATTGTTCACACTATAATGTAAACAAGGTTCATTGTTCCATAGGCTTTCACAAATACAATATAGGCAACAGACGCCAATTGTCCACATTCTTCTGCAAACGTCTGCAGTGAATCGATTGAAAATCAGGCCAGTATGTTATAGATATGAGAATTCAATTCCTGCCGTAAATGTAAGGTTATACATTTTCCTTGGTCTTCGCTTTCTTAAAATATAGATAACACGTACCCAGACTTTTTTGTAGCAATATTCAATTAATGATTTGGGAATGCTTTTAAAATTGGTTGGATTTCTAATAACTTCCAGAGACCAATGCTCCTTTCAAAAACTTAAATTTCGTCGCTTTGAGTTCGTTGTTTTTTAAAAACTACCCCAAACCCCTTTCACGTCATATTAAACCAACTTAGGTATGTAGGTGACATTCCGCAACAATACTACATGATTTTATAATAATGAATTCAGGTATTTTGGAACCTCAAATCGGGACATTTTCATCAAGAGCGTTTTCGACCGAGCTATTGAGGTCACAGCGATTGTATTGTCTTCTCGTGTACAAAATAACGCGTGTTATTAGTACAGGCCTAAATATAAAATTCCATGCAATTCCAGATATATGTTTAGGCTGAATACATATAGAGTAATCAAGTGGTTAATCACTTGGTGGTCAATGAATAACATGACTCACGACTCGTCTGGCAGTTTTGAGAATATTGCTGTTGAAATCTTTTACCTAAAAACATACACTTTGTCACCAAAATCGTCATCCTAGGTGTTGTGTAGTGTGAGGTATAAAGAATTTTGCCTTTTATATCGACCATCTTGGAGAAATAGTGACGTATGAAAACTTTCATTACTTTAATATTCATCTGGCAGTTTTGAAAATAGTTTTATTGAACTCCTTGACCCAGAAAATCTGTAATTTGACGCCACAATCATCTTCATAGGCTTAATAATAAGAGGTGTAAGGTTTGTGTCAATAAGATGTCAGCTATCTTGGAAAATGTCGGCACATGCAACATTTGATAGTTTTGGGAATAGTTTTACTGAACTCCTTCACCAAGAAAAAACAATTTAACACCAAAATTGTTTTCTAAGGTGTTTTTGCCTTTAAGATGGCTGCCATTTTCGAAAATGGTGTCGTATGAATATTGCTACATTTTAATTTTGTCATCACATGTTTTTGTGAACTCCACATCCCTACGGTCAATTTTAGCTATGATGACAAATGTTATTATTCCGGCCCCGGTAGCACTCTCTTAAAATGGTTGGTGCTGCAGCACTACTAATCAAGCCTTAATCATTACAAACTAACGCGTGTCGATTAAAAAAGAGTACGTGGTCTAGTTATTTGCTCTTCCTATAGCAAAAGAAAATGTTTTAACGTTAATTTCTGCAGAAGTAAGTGTTACTTCCTGTATAAGATTAAATGTTTTGCTAAATTTGACCAATTTTGAGGAAAAGTTTGCTCTTTCGCCGATTAAAATTTACCGATCTCAACGACTAAATGCGACACGCGCATGTTATATCTCGAATCATTGCGAAGCTGGTCGCGGAAATGAAGTGATGCTGCTGAACTTGTCGGGGTTATGCATACAAAATACCAGTATTCCATGGTAAATATGGTTTCGTTTGTATACTTTTAAAATTCAGCATTCGAAGGCCGAACTAACTTGCATGCGATTACACCGCTGTATCTATTTAACCATGTGAACCGAAGCTACCAGTGATATCCTATACGCCAATGCGGATATAACGTTGCATAATAGTGCATGAAACCGTATGTCAATCGAGATTTTGTGCTTGTACGAAGTTGCAAAATTCGCATTGAGTGTTCACATTTTCATGTTTAGATCAAAATTTGTTGAATGTATACTATGTCGATTTCATCCCATCGTGTCACCTCTAGTATTTTTCCGAAGGTATTGGCATTGATTAGGGGATGTGCATTTGTAATTGAAATATAAAATTACCAGGCTAAATCTGTTGAAACATGTAGTCCATTAGCAGAGAAAAATCACTTATTTATAGGTTGCTTATGAAATCATTCCAGTCCAAACTTCCAACCCTAACGCATATGATGCACCGTTGTTACGTCCTCGAAACATTATGACTAATCGATTTGCTTTAATAGTATTCAATGTAACAGGTGGTTGAACGTTACCGCTTTTGAATGCTTGAGCGTCCGTTGTTGGGATACGAGGGAACACAACAGTTCTTTGTAATCCTTCTGTATACATGAAAGTCGAGATATCTTAGTTCGTTTGAAGCGCTGGTGATGCTACCCACACTATGTCTATATCTTCTTTCCTGTTCTACCGTCTTCCCATGTCTCTGTCTGTCCGATTCCCTCCCCACCTAATCGACGCTGTCAGAACTTTTCCTGCGTGACACTGTGGGTTGAAATCTACTAAACCTGGAGCCCATTCCCCAACCTCCTTGCGTACCCCTACGTGCTGACGTGTATAGTAACTCTGCGTAATGGTCCAACATAACAGAACTTTTCACAACCAGTTACAAATTGCTTTGGACAAATTGATCATTCAGGCATTACATCGTACGCAGTAGATTACGACCAGATTCAGGAACAACCCTTGGTTATGATTGTTTAATGTTGATTTGATTTGTGTTGTGGTGAGTAAGCATGTAGTTAGTTTTTTTGGGAATCTTGGAATGTTTGAGTACCCGAAACCAGTTCCTTGTTTTGGGCGAGTTCGTGATTCCTTACGCGTCTTCCTAAAAATGGTCGCATATCGGTTGCGTGTTCGGTTCTTTCTCTTCTCCTCCACAAACGGGACTCAATAAGCATCATAACGTACTTGTGCTTAAAATTTTGGCAGTTTTGGGCTGTAGTTTTACAACAAACGACAGCACAGTTTACGCTAAATTTTGCAGCTTTTTATAATTGACGCACTCTGGGAGTTTTACAGTAGGCCATTTACTTTCTATTTAAATACTGTCAAGCGGTTTCTTTGTTCCTCTCTCATTGCTTGTACAGTACTTTTCTAGCTTTTTCTGACCGTCTTTACCGTGCTTCTGTCATGGCCCTAAGTGTTCACACCAATATGGGAAACGGTCTTAAAAATCTTCATATTGTATACATGTGAATTCATGTCTAAAGTTGACTAAAACTCTTGCAATTTTAAAAACATCAATAGCAATACTCAATGTAAATTTGTGTGGATATAACTGCGGGGTGGGTGCGAAGCACTCTTTAAATGTACCCGAGTGAAATTTCACTCCCCAACAAGTGCAACTATGTAGCCACTCCAAAATAGATGTTTTTGTACTTAGAAAAAGGGAGAATTTCCACTCAAAAGGAGATGAAAATCACTCCAAAAGAGTGGATTTTCACTCGTTTGAGGAGTTAACCCAAGGACAAACACTTTGAGGAGTTAAAACGAAGGACAACACGAAAACAGTGAGATTCCACTCTTTTTTGAGTGGTTTTCGCTCTCCTTTGAGTTGAAATAAGTACAACACCACTCATTTTGGAGTGTGGTTCAATATTTCACTCTTTTGGGGTAGTCATTTTCACTCGTTTACATTTAGAAGCACGGAAGCTCACAAAGCCCACTCTCCTAATACCCATTTCAAAATTCCAGTGATCCCATGCAGTTTGAACTGGTTCAAACTGAACCCAGTTGGAAATCCGTTGAATCCCCAGTTGATATCTATTTCGAATTATCCAGTTGAACCAGTTGATTCCCGATGGAAAATGGAACAATTTTCACCTAGGTTTTAACTGACCGTTGAACTCAGTTAAGACCAGTTACCAACAATTTAATACAGTTGAAACCGTTGTTCCGTCACGGAATGGAACAAACTTTCAACTGGGATCAACTGGAATTTTGACCTGGGTATATGTTTATCTTTCAAACATGAAAGAAACAATTGGAACTTCTAATGTGATGCACTATAAATCCTTAAAGTAAATCTAATTTGGTATGTAAGGATTGTTTTTATATAATAAACCAAATGCTACTTTTGGGTAAGTTATTTTTAAATAGAGAGCAAAATTTGTGTTGATCATCTTTTTGGGATTTAATTTGTTGACTCTTATATTTTCCAACCCTCAATCGGAGATTTATGAACACGTAGAAAGTTCTTCTTTAGGAAAAAAAAATGATTATTCATTTACTCCAATAGGGCATGATTTCTTCAAATCCTAAGTCTATTTCCTTCTGCACCCCTGTTTGGCGTGTTTTCCTGATAAAAGTTCCAAAGTGTTAACCAACCAAACAAAAACATACATTCGCCACATCATATTAACTTCCTGATCTCTCCATTACCGGGTTTTTACATGCCAACACCAAAAGTGCTATGAAAAACAGATCATCATTATTTCTTAATTGTAATTCCTTCAATAAGGAACGTCTAATGGTCATATGTGGAAATGAAAGAAACGATTACAAATGCAGAGAGTCGAACACATCTAGACCGATTCAACTCACGATCACGTGACAACATATCACCGATACCCTGATACGCTGGCAAATGTCTTTAATTAGTCCAGCAGCAGCGGAGGAGAGAGGATGAAATCTTGATAACATTTTTTTCTCTCAGCTGATTATAAGATCTCTTTGAAAGGTATAGAATGGAATCCATGTGGTGTAAAAATGCCACCCTTGGGCATTTGAGAAATCCAAGATGGCCGCCATTTCACTGTAAAAACCCCAAAATTCAGTTTCCATGGCCAAGGACACCCCAAAATGCGTGGTAATTGTTTTTTTTTTATAATCTTCATTTTTGAGGTAGGAAGGTAATTATAATGTATCTTGGAAGGGACGTCTTGATATTAATTTGAGAAATCCAAGATGGCGCCCATTTTTAAAATCAGAAAACCCTAACATGCACTTTTCACAGAGAGATCAAACCCAATATCACGTTTTAATCATTTTTCTCGCATCTGAATATATATATCTCTATAGGCTATACATATATTAAGATGGATGTAAAATTGTCCACCCTTAGCACTTAGAAAATCCAGATGGCTGCCGTGTGGCCATAAAAACACCATAAAATTTGCACGTTAGTATCAGACTGGGGCAACTCAAAATGCTTTTTGTAGTTTTTTAGCTGTTACCCCTTAACCCGAGAGCCGACCACTGATTGTGATGTTTTCGTGTGCGCTACAGATGGTTGAAGCAACCCAGCGGCTGTGTCCCTCGCTACTGGACCATATGGGTTTGTGGCGTTTAGATGAAAAGCTTTTATGGTCTTTCCGGAGCCTTTCAAGATGCTTGAGGTATCATTTTAGTGCCCTGACCGTGCACCAGGGTTTTATTCGACCGTCCTGCAGCCAAGGCCATGTCCGGTAGAAACACTCTGGGCACGGTGATGAAGACAGCGTTCTGATTCTTAAGCTGTGGGGGGATGCGACACGCCGTCTTCGACCACACCGCAGTGAAAGCCTCGTCAATGGACACGTATGATTTCGGAACCCACGCCCGGAAGCGTATTTGCCACCATAAGGCCGTCTTCCTAAGCCAGGAGACCTGGCCTCTCCAGTGGTTCGAATTCCTTCTCAGATACTTAGCATAGCGGCAGATCCCACTCCGGAACCGCCCTTATCCAGCAGATACATGAGGATTGGGCTATTAGAGATTACTGTGCCATCTCTGAAGGCCCGATGGAGCGCCCCCAACGCGGTACGGTAAGCACTTGACTGTTTAGAAGAAACTCCCAACCCTCAAGAGAAATGTCCGTTAGGAAATCCCTGATCTGGCCTACATACGCAACCAGCAGATCACTCTCTCGATTGGCGCACCCTCTAAACCTGGCCGAGTCGAGAATCACTAAGATCTCTAGTTGACTTCCTCCTTGCCTGAGCAGCGAGCCGCTGCACCTGTTCAGAAAGTCCCTCCTGAGTGTATTGTTGGCGGAAATGATGCGCCAGACATAGTCAAGTTGAGAGCGCGTCTGGTATCCTCCTGGCACGGACGCTTCGGCTGAGGATCGCTCACTATCAGCCCCTAGTCCCCCTCTAATCGTTCCTATAGCCGTGGAAGCCACAGCTGAGCCGGCCATATGGGGGCACCAACAGAACCGGGCAATTGTGGACTGTCTACCCCTTCTCTAGTACTCTCTGTATCAGCGCAATGGGAGGGGAAGTGGATACATAGTCACTGATCCACCACACCATCGCACAGCATCCCTGACCACGGCCCTGGGATCTTGACTCCATGAGTAGTACGCGGGCCTGAATCTGGTATTCCCAGTGGAGGCGAATTGGTCCACGTGGTGACGGACTCGCCTGCTAGAAAATTGACGCTCATGATGTTGCATTCCACTACGCCCCTTACCTTCGATGGGCGCCTGGCATTTCCCGTGCCCTTATCCGAAGGACGTCTGCTAGGCCGTTCTCCCCCCCTTGTTACAGGTGATGCAATTATTTAAGGCAATGTCTCATTGCCTGCACCACTCTAGGAGCCTGACTCCCCCCTTGCAGAGACTGTGTTTCCCCTTGCTCCCCCTGTTGAGGTAGGGCCACTACCGTCATGTGTCTCATCTTAACCCAGGATGTCACCTTTCCTCTGGTCAGGGCGATCCAGTCCTTCAGTGCCAGGAAGAAATGTGCCCACTCTCGAAGCACATTGATATATATGCGAGCATTGCATGGGCGACCACGCCCAACTTTGTTGGACCCTAATTGGGCCCCACACCGACGCATCGTCGTCACGCGTCACGGAGGGTGTTAGTTTTTTCTGAAGGGGGCTCCCACCCCCATCCAACTTGCGTGATGTTCCACCACCTAAGGTCGGGAACCAGCTTCAGGGGCACTTGAATCTGGATCCTTAGGACTTGGGGCGTACCATGGTCGGAGAACCCCTGAGCATGTGATCTGGATACCCCCATGCTAATCTGCAGTAGTGAACCATCCCAATGATGCCTGCCAAAGTCCGCCAGAAGCCGAAGCCTGCCTGTCGTGGACCGACCCTTCTCCTCCAAGATTGCCCGGGCACCCGCCACGACCGAGGCTATCTTTCTGCCGAAGTGCCCACATTTGCCAACCAGAAACTACCAGTCTCGCTCCGAAACTGGGGCTTCTGGGAGATTGAGAGGATTGACTTGTCAAGGTTGAATGAAACCGAGTGGCTTTATCAGGTCTAGGACCGCCTCTCTATAAAGGGCCTGGATCCTCTGCGCGGAGGGTGCCACCATAGTCAGTCGTCTAAGTAACGAAGATTAAGCTCCCCTGCTACCACCTTCGACGACCCTTGTATGTCCGTGGAGCGGTCGACAGACCAGAGGGCAGGACCCGGACTGGTCGCCACTCACCTCGCCGTGTGTGTGTTGCTACACCTTCTGTTATCAGGCGATATTTCAGCAAGGGCATCCCTGGCTTCCATCACCTGTGCATTGCCGTTCTGATTAATATCAATGCAACCGTACAAAACCCCTGATATCATGCCAGACTTACTGGCTGCCCCCGGTCTAGTGGTTTTTGACAACCGTAGCACATTAATACGCAGCATTGGCTAGGCTGGAGCCTTGAAAGTATACGAGGTCAAACAGTGGTTCATTAACCGCCCTGGTGTTACTCGATCGTCTCAAGTGATTTCCTGAGGCAGTCAACATCCATCATTCTGGCATGCTAATGGCATCTGCATATCACGTCGCTGTTCGGAGGCAGACAGAACTAGGGACATCTAAAGTAGCTCGAAGTTCGTCTTCTGCTGCACCTAACGATGTTTCTCTGCTGTCTGCCACCCACTATATCGCTTCAAGGAAATGTAGCCCGTGCACATCTTCAGGTAGCTATCTGGATGGATGCTCTGAAATCTCTGATCCATCTGAACTGTACCAACTCAGCATGCTGGAACCGAGAAGGCCAGTCTCTGTTGCCAGTCGCATGCCCCAATGATGTGCCCTTATCTCCTATGATTATTGAAGTTGATTTAAGTGCTCATGTGGAGGTAGTGCTCATGTGGAGGTGAAGCACCATGTGGATCAAGGTGGGATGGGTCAAATATGACTTGTTCCATCTTCTGTTTCATGCCATGGAGAATCATGAATTTCGAACTGATAAAACAAAACAAGTAACAATCGGAATAGAAAACGGACAAGATGAGAAACTATTCATGGACCATAATGTTCGTATAGGTGTGCAATTGCTCTGGGTTGGCCGTAATCAAATTTGACAACTAGTAGTACCGTTGTAGAAGTAACATTGTACCGTCGTCCCATAGTCCGGAAGAAGGGTGACAATAGAGCAATCGATGTAGTTGACTCTTTACGTTACTCCAACATTAGTGTTTCACGCTTTAGATTCCGTTTAATCGTCCTATGGAGCCCCGGCTATAATGGCTCCCACCGGACGATATCTGCTTTCATTCACTTATACCGACAACAATGGTTCTTACTTGGCTTATAGTGTCCCAGTGCTTCAAAATACACCCCCTACGATTAAATGTTTACTAAATGGCTCTTGCCTTCATTTACATTGATTGGAGGTAAATTAATTTTAACGAAATCAATGCCTTTAAAACATTCAGCGGCGGCCTCTTGAATATTTTTATATATCCATTTGACAATTAAAATTTAGTCTTTTAATTTCCAATACATATTATGGCAAGGGAAAAACATTCACCTGAACATTGTAGAAACTTGTATTTTTGTTGCACTCTCAATGAAATAGCATTTTGTGATTTCCTAATTCAAAAGGTCGCCATCTTGGATTTCACTAATTATTCAAGCATTAACTCAAATATACATTTGCATTTTAAGTTTTCCTACCCAAACCTCCCACATTAGCACCAAAACACTATTACCTTGCATTTTGGTTGGCCTGTCCTGTGAAATGCAATTTTTAGAGTTTTTAACAACCCAATGGCGGCCATCTTGAATTTCTTTTCCTCAATTGCCCAATGGTTGCACATTTTTACAACCACCTTGTTCCATTGTACCACCCTTTCTCAGATATATCAATCTGAAAAAAAATACTTATCAGAGATTTGATCTCATGCCAAATCAGGCTTCCCGCTGCCGGACATAGTACATAGTAAGCATGGCACCCATCAGTAACCGTGAAGTTTGTAAACGCAATTACTACGCACGTGCCACGGTACATTTACACGTGCAAGTTTTGTAAACTCAAATTAATCGCACAGCAAGACGTCCAATTAGTCGGCAAGGTCCCCCAAGCATTCAGGCTAACTGATCAAAGGATGAACAAGGATTTAACAGCTTATTCTTAACAGAGTCTTTACTCTAGTCGAACACACACCTATTGTTCACACTAATAATTGTTCAAAGGCATTTTCCTGGGCTTTCACAATACCATAGGCAAACAATTTAACAACACCAAAATTGTTTTCTAAGGTGTTTTTTTTTTTTTTTTTTTTTTTTTTTTTTAATTTTTTAGTTTTTTGCTTTTTTTAATTTTGTCATCACATGTTTTTTTGTGAATCCACATCCCTACGGGTCAATTTTAGCTATGATGACAACTTTTATTATTCCTGGCCCCGGTGGCAACATCGCCTTAAAATGGTTTGGAGGGTGCTGCAGCACTATTCTAATCAAGCCTTAATCATTACAAACAACGCGTTAGCGATTAAAAAAGAGACGTGGTCTGAGTTATTTTGCCTCCTATATGCAAAGAAATGTTTTAACGGTTAATTTCTGCAAAGTAAGTGTTACTTCCTGTTAAGTAAATTTTTTGCTATAAATTTACATTTTGAGGAAAGTTTTCTCTTCGGCCGATTAAAATTTACCGATCTCACTCAACTACTAAAAGTCGAACCGCGCATGGTAATCTCGAATCATTGCGAAGCTGGTTGCGGAAATGCAGTGATCCTGCTGAACTTGTCGGGTTATTCATACAAAATAACCAGTATTCCATGGTAAATATTTTTCTGTTTGTATACTTTTAAAATTCGCATTCGAGGCCGAACTACTTTGCATGCGATTACACCGTTGTATCTATTTAAAACCATGTGAACCGAAGCTACCAGTGATATCCTATACGCCAATGCGGATATCCCGTTGCATAATATTGCATAAACCGTATGTCATCGAGATGTTGTGCTTGTACGAATTTGCAAAAATTCGCGCATGAGTGTATCACCTTTTCATGTTTATAACGATTCAAAATTATTTTATCACTAGACCATCCAGGTCGCAATACTTTGTGCGTCAACTGCATACTCGATAAAAAAGTAAAATTTTAACAAATTGTCACGGGGAAATAATAAAACAACCGATCTGCTAAGAGAACATGAGTGTTCAACAACATTTATCATTGGTCCCCAGCAACTTTAAGTTGGCAAGGTGGACTATAGAAACGCCCTGCATCCGTGTGTGTGTGTGTGTGTGTATGTGTCCCACGCTATATCTTTGGATCTAAGCAATGTGGGTGTCCATCTCGCAACATAGTGTTGTATCATGGAGTACGCGCTGGGTGGATACGAAGTGGGTCGTGTGACATAGTTCCAACGTCAAAATACTGGTGAAAATTGGATCAAATTTGGTCAAAATAGGTGTATAGTTTTAACTTTTATAATAATAATAATAATAACTTGAATATAGCGCCTTAATGCAGAGGCCTCTAGGCGGTTCACATAGAAAAGTAGCAAATACAAAATATCAATACGACAAATCAAATAGATAAAATTCTGCCTAATGTTAAGAACAGCAATGTATACAGCAATTAATGACACAATTTCAAAAAACTTAAATTTAATGGAAATTCAAACATAATTGTGACGACATCATGAGAGAAAGACAACCCACTTGCCTCCCATCCTAAGAACCTATGGGGATACACCTGAATCGTCATCTGTGAGAATCTGTGTTTATGTACCCCACAGCGACATCTTTAAGTCTTGATCTTTCTCTGGAATCGAGGCCTCTAACCCTACCTACTTGATGACAACAACTATCCTAGGCACCGGGTGGATGAAGGTAGAGAATAAGAAAAAAGAGTAAGGTAAAACAACCACAGAATTTATAATTAGTGAGTGGACTGCATCAGAAACAGATCCGTATCATGAGCAAAATGTTGTGTAATAGGAATGTCTTCAGACGTGACTTGAAAATAGTTGCTGACTGTTCTAAGAGCGGATACTGTTAGGAGTTTTTATTCCACAGCACATGTGCTGCTGCGTAAAGCAAAAGATCTGTCACCATCGAAACTTTGTTGATGAGTTGGTCATATTTACTTTCTCAGCTTGGGAACAAGAAGATGATCTTCAAGGTTCTCTGTGGTGAAAACAGCTGGATGAGCCCAGAGATATAGCGGTGACATGCTGTGGATGGCCATATAGGTGAAGAAGTAGAATTTAAAAACTGCCCTCTGTTATTGGAGCCAATGTAGTTGGTAGAGAGCTGGTGTGATTGGTCTCGTCGACGGATTTTAAGGACACAAGACGGCCTCATTTTGAACTCGCTGACCCTTGGTCAATTCTCTTCTGAAGGCCTTTAGGCAAGGAATTGCACGGAATCCAGCCTAGATGTAACAACGGCGTTGACCAATCTGATGGTAGATTTTTTCATCAGGTACTGTCGAAAACTGCCAATTTTCCTTATTGAGAGCCAAGCAGCTTGGCATAAGCTGTTAACATGTTTGATCATTCTTAATGAGTCTAAGATGACACCCAGGTCCGTGCTTCCGCTGACGGAATATACAGAATTTGCCAATGGATCAAGATGGCTGAGAAGTTGCTAGCCGATCTGGCTAAAATGAGTGAAAGTACAACATCTCCGTCGTCTTGTCATTTTCAATAACAGCTTGTTGATATGTTACACCATGATGATGTCTGCAATGCTGGTTCAATCTTTTTTATGGCTGCTTCACGATCCCGAGGGTGGAAATTCAGGTAGAGCTGGGTATTCATCATCGTAAACCACCATTGAATATACCGTGGGGCATTGATGATTCCTGAAGTGGGGCACTGACAGATTAAGTCAATCGGTCCAGTAACCGCGCCCTGTGGGACTCCACAATCTACCCCCACAGATCTGACGAGCACCTCTGACTGGCAATAGATTTAGTTTGGCCCATCTAGGTAGTGACGAGACACCACTTAATTCGTTCCAGTATAAATCCCATACCTGTTCAGTTAGACGGCTAGAGTTGTTTTTGGTCGATGGGTGTCTAATGCGGCGCTGAAGTCCAGTAAAACTAGTACCCACAAGCCTCTGTTTTGTTTGTCAATAGCAGTCAAGATGTCATTCTGCACCCGTAAAGTGCAGTCTCAGTACAGTGATATTGCCGGTATGCCGACTGCATCGGCGCATGGAGTCATTAATCATGAGTAAGTCTGCAAACTGATTCACTGCTACCTTTCAATCACTCTTTCCGAGAAATGTGCAATTAGATATAGAGCGATAATTTGAGAGGATTTGTCCAAGCCAATTTCTTTCAGCAGGCGGATTACGATGCATGCTTGAGATCTTGGGGAAAGACGCCCGAAGACAAGGAAGAGTTGGAAATCCATTCGTTGTTATGACTGGTAACAAGATCATCTAGACATAGTTTAAGAGACCACCTGGTAAAGGGTCTAAGGGGCAGGACTTGATATGTTGAGTTGATGGATTTCAAAGACCTCCTCTTCAACACGTAGAAACTTAGCTTAATGTGCTTTGGCATGACTTCTGTTAGTTCCACCTGACGTAGAGGCAGTAGTATTATCATGTAGACTGTTACCTCTTCTTGATCTCATTTAGAAACAATCTGCAAAACTATCAGCAAGATCTTTTGGATACATTCATGGGCATGTAGCGGTGTTCCACTCTGGGGAGAAGTGCCTTACTGACTACACGGAAAGGTCCCGTTTGATCACATGTGTATCTGGCTGTTATGATAATCATCTTGGCTTTAGAAAGAAGAAAGTTGTTTTAGAGCACGGGTCTTTGTAAGCTCTTTGCATACTGTGCCCCAGTCTATAGAAACTCTGCTCTCCAGCCGACGGCCGTTCCTTCTCTCAGCACGAAGAACATCTGTGGACCAAGGTGGCATGAGGACGCAGAACTACAGATCGATTTACGAGTGGAGCATGTTCAACAAGTGTCTTAATAAATTGTTATTATATTCTTACTAGAGAATCACACTCGCGTCCTGAAGGCAACAAACAATGCAGATCGTATATCACAGCGGAAGATTTCCCTTTCGATGTTGCGAATTTTCCAGTCCATGGTTTTATGCACGGTTCCGGTCGGTTGATTTTGATGAAGTCACTTGACAGCGTATTGGTCAGACGGCAAGTGACTATTGAATTGAATATGGCTCACAAATTGTCTTGCATTCCAAGTTATTAGTAGATCCAGAGTGTGGTTCCCGATGTGAGTTTGGCCAACAACTAGTTGTTTCAAGTCCTCAGATCTAGAATTTGATGAGGATTGAGCCTCACGGTCATCAGCAACGTCAACATTTACATTTAAGTCTCCAGTTAGGATCAAATGCCATTACCACTGTCAAAGAGCAAGAGAGAGGGAGAATTGCATCTAGAAACATTGGTGAGGTGAATTTATTTTTCATGTCCCGACTGGAGTTTGTAGATTAGAATCAGTTGAAGGAGTAGAATGTGATGATATTGTGACATGCATATATCCATGGATTAAACTCGCAGGTCTGTTTATCCTTACATGTAGCCATCCTAAAGAGAATAGCTTGGACCTCCTCCCTTTTCTATGATGGCGGTGAGAATGATAGCTTATAATTAGGTAAAGGTTTATGGATATCGGCAATGGCTACATCATCTCTGCTATCTCCATCCCAAAATTCGTGATGGCGAAGATAATCCACCTGATTGCGATGACAAGTCCACAAGCGTGGATTGGTTTTTTGCTTGAAGACTGGCCTTCCAGTTATCAAAGCGTACTTCATTTTGGTTAGATTTTAACTCTTGTACCTTCATTAAGTTCCGTTATTTATGTGTTACCCTGATTCACACTTTGATTTCTGATGCAAGTCCTACGTTTTTTTTGTGCTGCCACCACGGCTTCCACGGAAATGAAAGGCACCCATGGTAGCAAATTGATGTATAACACAATATAAAAATATTACAAGAATTTCACAAGCAATTTAGGGATATTATACTATGGATGCACAACAGATGTGCCTTGTAAACACGATATCTTTTGATCTAAGCAAGTATGGGTGTCCATCTTTGCACCATAGATGTCACCTAAGTAGGTGGTGGATGATTTCGGAGGTGGGGCATGTAGCATGGGTCAAAGGTCAAATATGGTAAAAAATAGGGTCAAATGTGATAAAAATAGGGTTATATTGCTATTAACCTTGTAAACACGATATATTTTGATCTAAGCAAGTATGGGTGTCCATAATGGGTTTAAATTGCTATAACACTTGTCAACTGTGGTAGGATGATGAAACTTGGTAGGTGTGGTCAGCATTCAGTGTCAAAAATTTGAAGGTAATTGAAAGGTCATGCGGGGTCATTCAAGGTCAAATCACTAAGTATATGGTAGGATGATGAAACTTGGTGGGTGTGGTCAACATTCAGTGCCAAAATTTGGAAGGTCATTTCAAGGTCATGTGAGGTTGTCCAAGGTCAAATCAATACAACTGATGGGCGTAGAAAGCATTCATTGCCGAAAATTGTGCAGGTCATTTCAAGGTCATGTGAGGTTATTCAAGGTCAACTCACTTAATATGTGGTAGGATGATGGAACTTGGTGGGTGTGGTCAACATTCTTTGCCAAAATTTGGAAGGTCATTTCAAGGTCATGTGTGGTCATCCAAAAGTAAAATCACTAAATCACAAACGGTTGAATGATCATGAAACCTGGTGGTGTAGTCACCTAAAAAAAAGGTAACCTACCAAAAAATTTCAGTCATTTCAAGGTCATCTGTGGTCATCCAAGGTCAAATAAAATTGAAATCACAGCGAATGGTTGCATATTCAGGAAACTTTGTGGATGTGGTCGACATTTCTGAACCGAAAATTGTGAAGGTCATTTCAAGGTCAAGTAGGGTCATCCAAGGTCAAATAACTACAAATAGTTGTATGGACAATGTAGTCAACATTTGATACCATAAAATTTTAACTACTTAGTTCTCCAGGTATAAATATACATTTGATACCATAATTTTCCAAGGGCATATGGGGTCATCAAATATATTGCAACTGCTATGGCAGGAGCCTCAGTGGTTTGAGAACTACTTATTTCCATCACAATCCTCCCTGTGATCTTAAAATTATATTTCCCTCCATTTACTATCGCAAAGGGTGGGGGGGGGACCTTTGTGGTTCGAGAACCGCCTTGTTTATATCATACTTCGTTTGCTATTATTGGTTGTCTAGAAAGTGACATAAACATTTGTAAGATTAACCATTCAACCATTAAAGCAGAGTCATAATATTTACAGGCTGACTCAGTGATTTCCTGAGAATGCTGTCCTCAATTGCTTTGTACTTTCTCCTTCATTTTGGTTTGTTTTCCTTGGTTTGTGTTTTCAGTATTTTAGCAATTTAAGGGGCAATTCACAAGTCATGTTTTATGCAAGGCACTTTGGTTTTGTAAAACGCGTCTCTTATATCTTCTTATAGCTTTTGGATCCAACGAATATTCCTAGAATATCGTCAAAGTACCGCTTGAACAGCACAGGGGACGTTGGACCATACTTGTTGAGCATCTTCTTCTCTATGTATAACAAGCCACACTTGGGCCAATGTAGGCGCCCATCGCTATTCCCCGGATTTGTTTAGAGTGTTCTCCATTGAATTGGAGAGTGTTATTGGTAAGGACCAGGTCGATGATTCGGAAGTTGGAGTTGAAGTTGATGGTGTCTGGTTGGTGCGGTAAGATAATACTACAATGCTCCAATACATAGGTTGTGAGGAAGGGATGTGTATAATGAAAACACGTCCACGGAGAGTCAAATTTGAAGTTCTTCAGAATGTGGAAAGTGTATGGAGGGTTCCTAATATACGTTGGCAAATAAGTCACAAGCGGAGCCAAAACAGTGTCGAGATATTTGGCTATGTACAGAGTAGGACGGGAATAAGAGGACACGGTGAGGCATCCTGGGGAATCTACTTCGTGTATCTTGGGCAGCATATAGAACTTGGCTGCTTGTGGAGAACGGTTGATCAAATTAACCGCGGTTTTGGGCAGATCCAAATGCGTGATAAGTTTCTTGATAGTGTCCGAGATGATCTTTTGGTTAGTGGTGGTGGCATCGCAAACTAGTTTGGTATAAATGTATTGGTAGGCCTATTGGGGGATTATCTATTGGCTTTTTGATATATAAGTCTGTGTTCTTAGTTGATTCTTGAAATGTTGTAGCTTGTGGTGGAACTCATCCTTTTAGTCTGAGTTACAGACCCTGTACCTGTATTACTCTATAGAAAGATAAACTATCGGGTACTATTAGCAAAAGGGACCAACTTATAGTTCTACGAATTCTCTGAGTCCCCCCCCCACCCCCAGAAACCACCCTAGTCTTGACAAAGACTAATCCTTTTTGGGCTAGAGAGAAGCCAGGCCCGTACGCACCACCCCCCCCCAATTCCTCAAAAGGGGAAAAGGTCAACTTTTTGCTGAATTTTTGCATAAAAAAGTCCAAAATTTAGAGAATTTTTTACAAGAATGTTCACTTTTTGGTGATGAGATGTTCAAAAAGTCCAAAAAGGACCATTTTAGGGGGGACTAGGTCCATTTTTACAAAATAGGTCGACTTTTTTCGAAGAATACTCATACCTTTGGGCGGCGCTCAATGGACAATATTCCTAACAGCTCCCCATTTTGCACTTGGGTGGAGGTAAATTGCCTTGTCCAAGTGCACAACACATTGGGCTCAGCGGGACTCGAACCCAGGACCTTTGGTTCATGAGTCGGTCGTTGTATCTGGACCACATGTGCCCTAATATGTGTATATGTGCCCTGTTATGTACATAATATACTTAGCTTTAAATTAGTTAAAGTGTGATCTTACTATCTGACCCTTTTTGTGAGTGTTTTTTTTGTTTATTCGTTTTTGTTTTATTTTCTATTCGTTTTTCTTTTCTTTTCTTTCTTGGGAAGGATGAACAACCTAAAGGGGTCAACCTCTAGTCAGACTAAGACCACCTTCAAATCTAAAACAATAAAATAAAATCTTTAAAAAATAGCTTCTCACTAGGCAAAAAACATTACACTATAGACAATGATCTACATTTGTCTAGGCCTTCGAGATGTACCCTGGCGTCCCCAATGACCTAGCAAAGGAGCGCACCTGTGCACACTTCTTATTTAACACCTCTCTGGTTTTCAATTTATAATATTGGCCATCCCGAAATTATTTTGAAATTTTACTTTTCAGTATTAACAGAGATCACAAGGAGACTGCATGTTAAAGATGAAGACGATGTTGCAGGTGCACAAACAAACACTAATTATATTCGAGCGCTTACTTGTCGCTACTGTGATACTGCTCATTGTGTTAAGTGGTAGTGTATCCGAAAATGGTGAGTGAAAAAATTTAAGTGGTATTAGGTAAAGTTGTAAAGCCCAGGCCAGTATTTTTCTTGCCCCCTCCCCAATTTTCCGCCAAGAAAAGAAATCAAGGGCCAATAAAATGGCATGATTAAAATTAGCTTCATACGTGAAACATTGTCTTTTTTTTGAATTTGCAAATAAAAAATAATTAAAATGTTCAAATGTCAATGCACTTGACAAATGAGTCAAACCCGATGGGTTTTAATAGGAATTCCGCCCTTTTTGGATTACACTATGGGAATTCCCATGCATTTTTTGAGAAGGGTATGGGAAATCCCATTGTCGTCTTTGGGGGTGCGTGGATAATTTCTGGAATAGCCTAATAGAAAGAAGGCCGCATATCACCAATTATAGCATATGTATTAAGACACACGGTAGTGTGTCAACCAAGTTTTAAATAAAACAACCCGAAAAACAAGAAAAAACAGCAAAAAAGGCATTATAACATCCCTGATACAAGCGACACACACCGTGAGTATATTAACAGAAAGAAACTTCCCTTTGTTTGACGCGTGTTTGACGAGTAAAATCACTAGGTGGGAGTATCTTTAACAATCGTTTAACTACTCGTAATACAAAAGCATAGCATGTATTTCAACCATAAGAAGTATATATGACACATTTCATGAGCAAGATATGATTTAAGTAAACGGAAACGACGAGTTAGAAATGCTTTCAAACGGTCATTTATAACGATTATTAGTAGCAAATGTAAAACTTTAAAAAACGGTCTCACAGACCTACAGCCTTTATTACGAAATGAATATTGGCAAAATTTAGTACATGATTTCTATTTATCCTCATGATGTGCCTTTTACTGCTAACATTTAAAATAATTGACTTTATACAAAAAACATGATGTTTTACGAGATTCTTTTGTTCAACATCACTACTGAATCCTCACATACTAGCATATACAACAATTCGCGTGTAAGTTACAAGCTTCCTCCGTGGTGCAGCGGCCTAAGCCATAGACATTATTGATTTTACTTTTGGATTGTCTGTTGTTGTCAGTTCGAGCCCGGCTGTGGCCCACAACTTTCGGCATATTAATTGTATGCAAGTATTGAGTTCTGGTGATCGTTATCTTTAATTTGGCTATGTAGGCTAGCAGTCACCCTGATCATAGAAACGGAATGGAAGTATAATGAATATAAAATTGTACAAGGAGGTTGAAACATGCCCATTGGCCAAATCTTATTTAATATGTAATTGTTAGTATTCAGTTATTATCAGGAAACATTAAAGTTGTCAGTTCCATTTTACATTGAAATTAATGTTCATAACAATAAAAATGTCTTTGAAGTATTTCGTAAAAACAGACTAAAAAATGCTACTTTGGACGGGAAATGAGACAATAGTTATTCAAATGATCCGGTGATTTTCACCAATTTGAACCAAAAATATTCCTCATAACTATAACAAGTATTATCACAGGGAAAACGTCTCTTCTCTGATGAAAACAGTAGATTCATAAATACAATATCTAATTCTTTTTAACTTTTCGCGGTGATTTCAAAGGAATATGAATCGCCCTAATATATTAAGTCTCAGTTAGTTCTATCATTCTTTTTAGCAGAATGGACAAATTTCATGATATAAAGTCGAAGTTCAAGTACTGAAAGTACTGATTTTTTTTATTGAGATTGTCATTTAATACCATCGTAAATAACCTCGTAATCAGTGGCACCGTTCATATTATTCACACATTCCTTTCGCATGTAATGAGTCATGTGTATTATAAATACGTTCTCTTACAAAAAATGTCCTCTTGCTAGACCGGGTTGCATACAGGTTGTGGTTGCATAAGTTTTTACAGGTATTTCATATAATAAATTGAATTCGAATTTTCATGCCGATAGGCCATTATGGTACTGTAAAATTCACAAGTCCATATTTTTGCAGAGATGCCACTTTGCAGGGAAAACCATGCATGAATACAGGGTTTTTGGTTGCCAAAGGACATCGCCGGATAAGGAATGAAGGACGCCCTCTATAGTTTTCATGAGAACGGGTGAACTTGAAACGTTTTGCATAATAAAGCGACATACTCAAAGTTTACCTTTTGCTGGTTTTAAAAAAATCCCACTTTACATAAATTTCCCCAAAGTCGGTTTTATGTAAAGTTATAATACAGGCTTCAATGGGTAATTGGAATTTCCACATTTGAACCCTCCCCCCCCCACAACCACAATACCGCGTTGCAAGGATGTGAGCTATATTATTTAGCAACATAATGTGAGTGGCGTTCTGGTTCTTGGGGTGGAAAGACCTCATGTTTGCATTTTTGTTTTCTGGGGGCCGGAACACTAAATGGAATTGCCAAAAACAACAACGAACTTTTTACATACAAACCATACCACATCACTATGTGGTAAGGAATGCTAATCTACCAAGGGCTCTGTTCAGTAGCCTTGGATGAGCACATGTTAACAACAGCTGACCATGCATGTCCTGGGTATCATAAATCATACTAAAATACAGTGGATGTGTTTGCTCAATACAATGAGCTATTGAACTGCGCCATGGGAATTGTAATTAAGTGTAGTTAACTTGCTCATGATATAAATAGCGCGGTCATGGGCCATTGTGTTGTATTCCAAAGTCTGCTTGGTGTGAAGACGGTTATATGAATCTTAGCAGCATTAAGCTAATAGGTATTTGGGTTTTGTTATAAAGGGCTGCCTCATGTAGCCTCTTTGTAGCATGAGGGACAAAAGGTCTATCTATAGGCGTCACTTACAAGCTCCATAACAAAGGGCAGCTATGCAACATCTTCCTGTTTCTTCATATAAGTAATAAATGGTCATTGAAATGGAGGCATGCTCTAAGCTTTGCTTTTTCCAGAGAGCATGCCCCTGAAGTTTCTCAGACTTTTCTCATTTTTTCTAGATACAAGTGTATTTTGGGGATAAAAAACACCTTGCGTACATGATAAAGTAGTTGTCAAACACTAACTCAAAATTGATGGTGAAATATTACTATTATGATTATAGAGGGCCTCCTTCTCTACTTATCCGGCGATGTCCTTTAGTATTTTTTAGTTATTGTCAGCGCGGGTTGGGGTCCTCAGTGTTCTTTTACGTACTTTTCCAGGGGTTTTCACCAATCAAAAGGTTTTTGAGTGATGCTGAGTGGCATCTTTATAAATTTTTAAGCTTATCGTAGAATATAACAGGTGGTTTCCCTAATTGTAACGGTCACTGAAAAAATAGTGATTAGAAATTAAACACTTTTCTATAGACACTGTTTTGCACCACGTTTCTAAACTTTGTAAAATATATGTTTAATCTCTAAACACCTTATATCTAAACATGTTTAAATTCTAAACATTTAGGCTATTGACATTGGGTGTTTAGAAATTTGAAACCAAGCATTTAGAGATTTGACATGTTTAATACATAACACTAATTTGCACCACGTTTCTTAACACTGTTTTGCAGTGTTGGTGATAGAATTGCTACGTGTCCTCTTAGTAAAATACGACTTACTAAACTAAATGCAAACAGTAACCCATTCTTTTCTTTTAAAATGTAAACTAGCAGTGTAATATTACCAAAAGGTAAATAAATACATTTTCACAATTTTTGTGAAAAAGGTCCAAAATTGCAGAAAATCTGAATATCTCAGTAACTGAAGAAGAAGATAAAAACGTCAAAAAAGCACTAAAAGTTTTATGTTCCAATTATAATAAATTTAGGCCCCTATATAAAATTTTAATTTTGAAAGCCCATGACCATGGACTTTAAGCTCTTCATATTTTATTATATATGTTAAGAGCAGTATAGACAAC
Source organism: Ophioderma brevispina (assembly GCA_023653785.1). NCBI lineage: Eukaryota > Metazoa > Echinodermata > Ophiuroidea > Amphilepidida > Ophiodermatidae > Ophioderma > Ophioderma brevispina. The sequence continues at coordinate 47,384 of JAMKCH010002222.1, read as the reverse complement.
CAAATCAATTACCTGAATATACCTAGAAAAAAAAAATTGACTTCAAAAACTGTAATTAGAAACATTGTTCAATACTTCCCAAAACACTTTGCTTTACAACACATCACGTATATGGAATAATCACACACATTCAACTAAAGTGTATTTATAACTGTTCATGGAAACAGGATTTTCATGCAAATTGACCAACTGCAATTTGCACAGCAATTCGATGTTCACAAAAATAAAGGAAATCTACCAAAGACGTTGGCAACGTAAAAAGCCACCAAGTTTTAAAAAAGAGTACGAGCCATATAAAGTTAATAAATGTAAAGAGAGCACCAAGTATACTCAAGTGCGTCTGCCCCATTGGCAAACTTGGTCCCATTTCTTCTGCAATGCAAAAGAAAATGCATGCCCGTTTTCCCGCCGTCAACCTCCATACAGCCTAAATATATAGTTTTAAATGCTAGAGGTGCCGATGTAATATAGTATTGAGTTCAAAAGAGTTCCTCTTCATGTGAGGTTACCAGAGCAGCGGGAACCTTCCTATGGTGTTTACTACTGTTCTTCGTACCATAGTGTCTCACAGAAAGACTGGTACAAAAAAACCTACCCAGAAACATACATGAACTCTACCACAGAACTCATAACCAACCTACCTTCCAGAACATCTACTGTCGGAACACATTTTCGACGGAAAAAAAGAAGAATGCGCCACATGGAGACGAGATTGAAACTTGAATTCCGTATATGATACATAGTTCCGACGGAATCTGCACTCGCACGGTCTCTGAATCGTTAAATTAAAGCCCAAACCAACAACAAGAAATCACGAAATAAGATAAAAAAGAAGCAATAATCAACGTGAAAAGTATTCAAGTCAGAACCAGTCGGGGGCCCTTTTACACAAGAATAGGAATCACTTCCAAACTCACTGCCATATAACCTTTAAGCAAGAACAAGTGCAGTTTGGAAATTATTTAATCAACATTTGGTATGATATGAGGCTGCTTTAATGAATTATCCATGAATGTTCTCAAATAAAAAAAAGAATTCGGAATAGAAAGAAATGTGACCAAGTTTGCCAATGGGGGCAGACTCACTTGAGTATACTTGGTGCTCTCTTTACTTTATTCCTTATAATGGCTCGACTGCTTTTTTTTAAAACGTGGTGGCTTTTTACTTTGCAACGTCTTTTTGGTAGATTGAATGTTTAACAGTTTACCACCAGTCCGTGCAGGACTTGTGGGCCAAATACTTTTTTTCCTTTTATTAAAGGATGATACTGCATATCACTCTAAACTCCTCTCACATGTTGCGCTAAGCTCGCTGTAACCTGTATATACTCTACTCTCATTTGTTGTAAATGTCACGGAGCTTTGAAATCCACCTGAACGCGTCGACTCGAGAGGTTTTCGACAGTGCAGATGAGGGGAAACATACTGCGTCAGATGTCGTATTCAACGGTACTTTAGTAGTCATTCGGGGGGGGGGTGGGAGTGGCGAAAGTGCGTGTTATCCCCGAGCAAATAACGTAACATTTTTAAAACTGTCCGAGTTCAACAGGTTTATCACGTCCGTTTGTGTCCTCAATGAAAATCCCTCCTTCGGAAGATTTTTTTTGCACGAAATTTGAACCACATATAAGGTCTTACGGCAACAGCAAAGCACCACGAAATCGAAGTTTTATTCTGCTTTCATACACGCAATAATTGAGTAAAATGAGAAAGATTTATATTACTCTAAATTTCAGGGATATAGAAGTTAATCCTTTGGGATCATAGTTAGGGCAATCTATAATAGATTTAAAATTAAACCCTATTTGTCTTAACCCTCAATCATAGTAAGTGTTTTTGGTATTCAATCTATATCCAATAAATTCAGAGTGAATATTTCACACGAACGAAACTTGCTATTTTAAACAACCCTGTATTTTTATGGGTGTTTGTCAGAAGTAATTTTCCCCAGAGACTTGTAATCAAATTGTTTGTTGTAGCAGATAAAAGGTTAATTATGTTCAATTTACTATTTTACTTAAATGTACACTAAAATAGAAGAGACTACTTAATTTTGATTAAAAAAGGGAGCAACCATTTCCTTTGAGTAAAATCTTAGTCAAGTTGAGTAAACCAATTATTTCGCCCTACCTGGTTATCTCACCCTAAAGAGGCGTAAATGGTTTGCTCAACTTTGACTTAAATTTTCATCGACATTGAGCAAAATATTTTACAGTGTAGGTGTGTCACATTATGAAAAATTAATAAAATTTAAAATTTAACAATAGATATTAACAGTATTTTAGCACCCTTCAAACAGAAAAAAGCATCATCAACCTTCTTTCCACAAACTTCGAGAACAGAGTCCCCACCACAAAGATTTCATGATGAGATGTAACACGCACAAGAAGCGCACTCCATTTGTCCCATGACATTTACTTGCCTTCAGTGGTAAATGCTTTAACCTCCTGAACACTATTTTACGTGAGAGTGAGCTTAGGATGTGGAATGTGTGTTGTGCAGGAAGTGCCATGTATATGAGGCGCGCAATCTGGCGAGCACAGATATTAAATAAAGACGAACAATACTTTCTCCCGGTCTCGAACAACACAGTCCTCTCGCTATTTAGGCGTGAGAATTACCATCTGACACAATGACTGGCTTACTGGACACCAGAGGAAACGAGCCGCTATAGATTTCCATAGTTCGTTTAGTGTCCACTGTAAACGGGCCTCTACCTTTTGCCCACCCAACAATCATTGGACATGAGTCCTTTCTCTAGTTTTGACATCTATGTGAATGATTCCCACTTCACAGGGGACCATCCAATCACTGATCAATTACATGCTATGGACGAGCGATTACCTACCCACACCTGTGTGCATGAAACATTGGCGAGTAGGGCGTGTTTTACACATGTGGAACCCTTGTTAGAAATGGGTCGTTCGGACCTTTTTTAAGACCGTAAGTCAACAAATTACACATACACCACCTTATAGAAATAAGATTAGCTTGGTTCTCAAGCTTCTAACGAAGAGTATAGGTCTAACCGTTTGTCCATGGCACCCTCTTGAATCTGCGCAGCAATCACTGGTGATTTTTGCCATAAAAAGTTACATTGTACCCTACCAAAATAACCACTCCTTTATAAATTAACCATTTTCTTAACCATTTCGGATTTTTTCTGATGTTCTAAATCATAATAAAACTCACATATGTTGTGATGATAATTTTTGCGACAATTAGAGCTTCTAAACAAAAATCCTTGAGCACTTTTCTCGCAAACGACGTGAGTTGCGTTCTCATGTTCTATGCGTTTAAGCACAGGTACGCAGACAGTCATAGGCCTATTGATGCACGCTGCATACAGGTGAATAGGGAAAATGGACAGTAACTGCAAGATGCACATGAATAGTGAAAATGGACAGTAACCTGAAAATGATCTGTATTTAGGTCAAGCGGGCCGTACTTATATATATTATCATAGTACATGGGGGAAATGTCATGAATGTTTTTGGTTTCTTTTTTTTCATATACATCTTGCAAAACCAGGTTTTTCTTATTTATACTGAATTTTAATGACATTTTATGTAGAATCCGCAAATCATGGTGTCATTTTTTAAAATGTGTTCTTGGGTGTGTTTTGGAGCTGATTTTTTGGTTGTTTATTATTTTTACTGATTTTCATATTTAAAGGCTAAACGCACTTTTTTTCTGCTGTATCTTTCTTTTATGAACCTTTAAATATTAAGTTCTCATAGTATATTTAAACTTTTAACATGTAAAAGCTCAATATGGACATGATTTGGGGTAAATAGTAAAATAATTTGGGTGTTTTTGGGCCAAAGGTTATTTTTCCTGATTAAAGGCTTTTATGTAACCAAAAAAGCTGCAGTTACACAGAATTAATCATTATCATAAATAATATGTATACAACAAAGTGTAATATTTGCATATTTTGGTTGCCTTTTAGAATACCCCTTTGTTGATTTTTTTACACGTAACATTGGATTGGGTCAGTTTGAGCCTTAAATAATCACATTAATGTTTACTTACAAACATTAAGCGACTATGTTGATATTGTAACATGTTTAGCATATATAACCAAAAAGTATTTAAAATATTTCTTACACATCAAGTTCCGTTCAGCAGGGATCTATACCACGATTTTAACCAAGGTTGGCGATAATTTACCACCGCTATGGCCAATTTGCCTCAAGCAATCATTTTGGATCACCTGCCTCAAGCAGGAATGCCCATAGGAATCACTTTGTCCACTGTTGCTGTTGTTGTCTTTGATGTAGTCTTTTCCAGTTCTGCTGTTTTTGTTATGAAATACAGGGTTAATATCCGCATTAACCTTCAAGGATTTAAACCAAACTGTATTCTTATGTGTAAATGTGGGGATTCCTCATTTTTTTTGTGCTGAGGTCAGAGGTCACATTACATCAAATTCAAGGTTCTGTGAGATCAAGAGTAAGATTAGGTTGAAAATGGTAAAATTGACCTGGATTGAAAAGATGAAATTCAATTGAACCAAACTTCTTTATGGAGATTACATGCAAACCCCATTTTTTAAGTTCAAAGGTCACATTCAAGGTCAAAGGAAAGGTCAAATTAGACATATCAATTCACGAAACACGACGAGGATCTTGAATGTATTTTGGGGGGTTCCCAACATTTTCATTCATTTTTTCTATGCTTTTGTTTGTAGTTTCTTTTTGCATAACATAGGCCCTTCTAGTGCACTTACATGTACGCCGGAAAGAAAACAGAAACAGTGACTTTTATCATTGTGGGTGTTTTTGGGTGTCTTATGTATTGATTGGTAAGCTTCAATTATGAGAAACCGTGGTATATCAGCTTTGAAAGAAAACTTTCCTTTGAAATAAAAAAAAAGGCCCAGACACAGACAATGGTAGGTAACCCCCTTTGCACCTACAACAACACTAGAAATAGATATACATAGAAAAAATGCAACTGGCAGGTTGCAATTAACTTGATTGAGTTTATAAATGAAATAGAAAGCAATGTTAACTTAAGTGGCTGAGTTGAATTGGGGGGTGACTATAGATCTACTTGACATGACTCGTAAGTTGCCCAATCTACCTTTCGTAGACCCCAATTGATGCATAAGTCAGTTCATAAGACCCAATTGAAGCATGATCCAATTGTGAGACCCTTTTCTAGTAAACTTTTTGCACTTTTTGGCACGTTAGGTTCCCAAATTTTTCATAAAATTTCGCAACTTGTACCCAGAAAGCCAAATTTTGGCAACGATTTTAGTTTCCCATGCGTCCATTTTCTGAAAAATGAGTTCCCATATTAGTTAAAAATTAGTTTAAATCATTGCAACAAAATTCAGTTCCTAAGACCCTCTTTCCGCACAAAAAATCAGTACTTAAGGTTTAATAAGTGAGGATTTCAAGGCATCCATGTATCGAATTATATGTAGGTTTTCCTTACTGATATTCATATACTTCAAGGATTAAGCTTTATTGTAGTTTATAGTGACCTACAACTGAAGCCAACTCTTGGGGCTCCAAATCAACAGTCGATGTGAAGGATAATTTGTCTATTTGCGGAAGGGGAAAATACTACCTAATGATGCAAAAAATATACTAGTGCAAGTTCTCGAGAAGATGCGAATATCCGAAATATTGTATACAAAATTTACCACCGATAAGTATGGACATACCCCCCTCCCCCCCATAGTACCCCCGGCACCCATGCCCAACACTACCCTAACTCATCCTATTTTCTCTCCGGAGTCAAACAGATAGGTCATTGCTAAATTTATCCTTCTCTTTGACGGGTTTCTATGCCGTATGCTATACCTGTAGTTTAGCAATTGATCTAATTTTAAAGTCTTTCTACTAGACGTTGGGATGGTCCTTTGGCCATTTATTTATTAATTACTAGGCTTTCAAGCCGCCCTAAATCAGTAATAGTTTATCTTGTATCGTCGCCGATTGGCAGCCATGTTGTGTAGTGCTATTACGAGTAGTCCAACGTATATTACGTACTTATAGCTTTCTTTCTTGATTTTATTTACAGAGTTTATACCACATATTTACCAGCGAGCTTATTATCCCCAAAGCTTTTATTGCTAGTTAGAACGTTCATTTATCCCTTGTGCTCTCGTGTCGGTTGATTTAGTTAACGGCATAATGGCTTGTAGATTTCCCGGCTTTATTATTCAAAATCGCCCCCGCGTAAAGCATCTAAGGTCGCCGAGGGAAATCTAAAAGGTCAGACGGTGACTCGGGTCAGAGCATAGGGTGGTGTTCAGTAGTTAGTGAAAAGAGCCGCCGCCTTTTTGAGCTGATATGGTTGAGCTCTATACATAAAGAACCGAGCAAGAGAGATTCTAGTACTAGTATAAGCTCGGCAAGATACGCTAGAGCACGAGTAGCAGGGATATAAAGCGGAATCTGGCACCCAAAAAGGTGCCGAAAATCTTTCGAATACGGGCACGAGTGTCTGCGATAAAATCGAAAGACAATGAAAAAGGCCTTGTGCCGGACGATCGTTCCACGATGGTTCGACCCGAAGGCAGGCACTGTTACAGGCGACTAGTATTACGCGATGCGTAAAATATTGTCCCCGCCGAATATCGCTATCACTAACATGAGATATGATAAAGGATAAATGCTACTAAAAACACCCCACCCATCCCCAAACCACTCGCAAACCCCAACCCCTCCACATCACCCCGCAATACCCACCCTCCCCAACAGCCCACAACTCCCCAACAGCCCGCAACACCCCCCCCATCCCAACACCCACCTCTCCCAAACACTCTGGCAAACACCCCCCCCGCACACACCCCACCCCTCTTAACACCCCAACCCCCCGCAATACACCCCAACCCGCCAAACCCCACCCCACCCAATACCGTGGAACACGCTTCCTTCCCCAAACGCCACTCCCGTTCCCCAACACCCCGCAACACCCGACCCCCCCGCAACCCCGATCCCCTCCCCAACACCCCGCAACCGCAAACACCGACCCACTCCCCAACACTCCCCACAACACCAGACCGGCCCGCCCCAACAACCCACAACACCAGACCCCCGCCCCAACAACCGCAACACCCCCTCCCAAGAGCATGGCAATGACCCCTCTCAACCCAGCAACCCCACCCTTCCCCAACACCCTGCAACACAACATTCCCAAACCACCTACAACACAACATCCCCCAACACCCCTTGCAACACAACATCCCTCCCAACATCCCTCCCTAAACACCCAAACCCTTCCCAACCACCTGCACAAACCCCATTCCCCAACAATCAGCAACAACCCACCCCCTCCCCAACACCCCGCAACCCCCCAACCCCTCCCCTATGGGACATATAGTCTAATGTAGAGAAGGAATTTTGCATGTCCGGACGCACCATTTAGGCTAGTTCAGTAGACCGTTAAGCCTTACCCGTATCGGGGACGCGGTAGTGGTCTATTTTCAGTCCTCCTATCGCGCACATGGTAATCGGTCATCGGCTCCGCGTCGTGGTCCACCTTGCTCTCGGGGTAGGAGCAGGGGGGGACACGCAGTCAAACGTTTTAAACAAATTAAGCCCCTTTCGGCCCCCATAGTTCGGCAAAAGGGTCGTCAGTACCACTTCGGTGTAGGGGTCAGTTGCGGCTACAAAACTAAGGCACTTTCTGGCTCTGTTAGGCCTACGAAAAGAGTGGTTGTACCATCGACGCAAACACAAAAAAAAAAATATCCTGGAGCCGGGTTCTTCGGCCATCTTCTTATATAATCATCTAAAATCTCTCTATGCATATATAGAACACAAAAACGATTTCGCATGGAACCTTAGCCACGGTTCTCAATCGCCGATCAAACATGTGTGGGTAGTATTGCCAGGAGTCCTGGAAAGACGGAAACTCGCTCGGAAGTTTCGAATCGACTTACTTTCGAATCCGGGTAGTGGATTTGCCAGCTCGATACTCAAATTTCCGGAAATTACTATAACAGCACGTGTAAATCTTTACGGACGTGTTCTCTTATGTTGCTATGAAGACAACATTGCACGATTCATGTGAAATTTTCCATACATTAATTCATCATATTTATAGTTCATCCTTGCCATCCATCTAAATTACCTCATTTAAGCCTTAATTATGGATTAACTCATCATCAGCTGGTATTTTAATTAATAAATATGGCTTTTAAATTCTCACGCCACGAGCGTTCGGAAACATGTTGGTGCATACGTTGACGCTATCGTGAAGGCACAAACCACGTCTCTCTTCAGATTGTCTTCACCAAATTAAAAAGTTGATGACAACACTCACTTGATCAGTCAATTAAATCGTACATCTGCCTGCTTGATTATGTTTATTTATTGGTCCCAATCAGTTAAATATATCATTGAATAACTTTTAGCAGCAGAATCTTGAATTCTTTACGGATTTTTTACTAGTTGGCCCAATAACTAATGCTAAGAATGATATGAGTATCGTAGACAATTTCGGGAAAATCCCGCTCCACGAACGTAAACCAATTGCAATTTAGACTAGTGTAGGCGGTGGTAATCTGAAGTTGTGAAAATGTCGGCTTTGACGGCTTTGACAACAACGCTACGAAACACGGTTTTCGTTTTGGAGAAAAAATATTGAATGGGTACTGATAAACAGGGAGGAGGAAGAGAACACATTCGATACTAAAATATAACGAGTTTTGCATTTCGGTATAAGGTGAAAGGAAAGAGATTGTTAGGTAAGTTGGACGTAAAATAATCACAACGCCATTTCAGTGTGTTAGAAAAATTTTTTCCATAGGGTTTGTTGTACAGGGGCGCAGAAGAAGAGGACGAGTTCTCGGTTACGACCGACATTTTCTGGGCATTCCTGCGCACGGAATGTTTTTTCAGCATGAGGTAGTACATCTACCGATGTTTTGAAACTGTATTTTATGGAAATTTATCGGTGATGATTTTTTATTGATTGGCTAAGCGTGATACGGCTGGCGTTTATGATGGAAAGCCCCTCATTTAGACATTCACCCGAGGTGTTCCGCAAAATTAGTTTATGTAGCACATTTTAACACAAATAAAATTCTATTGGTTTTGGCAGTGCAAAATATTACATTGATTTCATAAAGGAAAGGTTTACTTTTTTTTTGTGTCAAGTTGAATTCTGCAATTTAATGGACACTGTTTGAACCAGTTGATCTAGTATATCAATGGAGTTCATACGGTTATGTCAACATGTGCCGCTTCCTTTCCCAAATTATTTTTAGAAACATAACAAAATTTCGAGTCCGGGTACCTGCTCGAAAAATAGTTCCGCGTACCCGGGAGCACGGGGGACTACCCGAACATTTGAACCCTAAGTTGGGGCCTCATCCATTAGACATCAAGGACCTTACGTGTTCCCACATTCATAATTCACCACAAATGGTTGAGGTTCAAGATAAACGATCAAGCGATGCCTTCCGTTGCCTGCCATTCGGGTTGTCAACAGCTCCCAGAGATTTCACCAGAATGGTAACGTCGGTAGGAGCGTTTCTCCATTGTCACGGGATACGCATTCACATGTACTTCGACGTTGACCTAATCACACGCGGGAAGTCTCCACTTTAGCCAATCGCCATACAAATTTTGTATTGGAAACAGTATCTCGCCTAGGTTTCATAGTTACAAAGACAAGTCTCTAGCTAATAATATTGCTCTCCGCCTTATGATTAGGAAGGTATGAATAATTCTAGGCCACTGTGCGGAAAATTTGGCCTCCCTGGGACGGAATTTGTGCTAGGGACTTTGAACAATCACCCCTTTCAACCCCTGCAGTTCAGCTTCCGTGACGCTACCCTTAAGACAATTTTCTCTTAGCGATCGCTTCAGGTCGTCGCTGTTCTGAGTTGCATGCCTTAGGAATAGGAATTTTCAGGTTTTCGGCAAGCGAGGCGTTACTTTGTATGTTCGCCCCAAAGTTTTTGGCCAAAATGTGAGAGTTCCTTTTAAAGCATCCTCCATTTTTTCTTCCATCTTTATCAGTCTATATCAGGTCCTAAAGATTAAGTTGTCCTGGGAGGGCCGTTCAAGTTTGGTAGTGGAAAAAGCTACTGCTCGCGCAAATACTGAGCAGAAACTATATCACCTCACATTAACGCCATACCATCCAGCAGATAAATCAACTATCTCAGGCCGGATAGTAGAAATGATTATTATGAGAGTTAAGCCGTTGTTGATCAGGTTAGGCCTTCAGCTCCTCAACCCGCAAGGTTGCCACGTCATGGGCATTCTATAACGAGCTCCGTATCCAGGATATTGTCAAAATCTGTTAGTACTGAAAATACGGACCACGGTTCATCAAGAAAGTAATTGCAGGACATTGTTCATTACTCTGCTCTATTGAGATTTACTGCAGTTCTCTAATTGACTTGTACGGGCAACAAGTGTGTACGATAGAATGTTGTTGTAGTTGTGTATTTGGGACATAAGCTTATGGGATTTGATATGTGTTTATCAGTCCTAAGTGGAATATTCTTGGCTGGTCCGCTTATGTACAGGGGCGCGTATGACATACCGATTTCAGTCCCATTGTTTGCGCACCTCCCCCTCGGGGTCGGTGCTACTCAGACGTGTGCACTAAGATCATATTTGCATCATTAGGTAAGTATTTCCCCTCCGCAATTAGACATTTAAGCCTATTGCAAAATGTCTAGAAGGAGGGGGAAAATACGTACCTAATGATGCAACCGACCCGCCCCTCCCATGAGCAAAAAACACGATGTGTGTCTCAGTTTGCGTTCGGGAGAGGAAAAGAGATGAGTAGGTAATGTTGGGCAATGTGTGGTCCTGATGGTGGGGATGGGCGGTACGTCATACTACGGTGGTAAAAATTTATGTATAAATTACTTTCGGAGATATTCGGCATCTTTCGGAGAAAGTGCACTAAGTATATTTGCATTATTAGGTAAGAGTATTTTCCCCCTCCTTCTAGACATATTTGAAATAGGCATTAAATTTTCAGAAGATGATCAAACATAACAACGTAGGAGCTTCCGGAACAAGGCGTTTGGATAAGGCTTCCGTTTGCTATCCATTTGTGACTTTGGTTCATATTTTAGGTCCAATAAAGGCCAATACCAATTAACCAATTTTTTAAATCGAACATTGCAAGCCTTCATTTCGTTAAAACCCCAAAAAATAGAAAGGTTCATTTTTGGAGCGGTGAAAAAGTGCAACAAATTTTAATGAACAAGCTATATGTCGATTATGTGAAATAACAAAATTTTAATGAAACAGTGTTGTATGAATGAGTATGTGATTGGATATGATGTACGAAAAATAAAAAAATCACAAATATAAAACTATATGCATGCAAGCATAATGATAGAAACTTCTTTAAATAGGCTCCAAACAAGTCTAGGAAGGATATATGGAAATGAGCCACAAACACCAATATTTTCTCTGGTATTTCCATTTTTTTTAAAAATTTATTTTGAAACAACTTACTCTAAAGCGGGGAGCGACTCCCAGGGGTTGAGGGTACCCGTGCTCAGTGATTCTGAAAGTGACTCCCAAAAGGACCAATTCTCAGTGCCTGTTCTCAATACGTGAATAAAATTATTCCTTTAAATATAAATATTACAAAGAAAATTTAAACTTGTGTTACTGCAAGAAAATTGCATGTTCGGGTCAACCTTGCTGTACTAAATTTGTGAATTTGATACCCCCAGTACCAGCACTATAGTATTTGCAGCTAGTCTTTTTTTGGAACGGAACCTGGGTACAGACCAAATTCCAAGAATGCAAGGTAAATACATGCAGGGATACTAAATGTATTCATAATTGTAAGATGCTTCAAACTAGTGGATGACTCGAGAGATGAATAACTGTAACTTTCAATAAGTAGTCAAGGGTTTGAATTATCCATTATACCACAGTTTGCTTGTGTCTAATGTGTCCGTTGACAATCAATTTTTTATCAAAAGTTAGTAAACAGAATAATGGGCCAGTGTTATCTTCGTGTTTATGTTTTATGTCATTGGCTTAAACTTTGCTCTTCTACCAACCCAGGTAAATTGGTGACAGGTTAGTACTCACGCACACACTGCTTGTAAAACAGGAAGTCGGACAAGGGAAAATTTGCCCGCCTTGAACATTGTTGAAGTCTGATTTGCAACTTGACCACACTTGCAAGGGACCGGACAGTCAGTGTAAAACAGCCATTTAATAAACACGTTTTTTGGGCTGAGAAAAAATCAAATAAATTTAATTAAAAACCTTTGAAGTAACATAATGAAAAGGTTTTCTTAGAAATAAAACCCATGTTACATTCTATTAATGTCTGATTCTTTCTTCAGAGCTTTTTAAAAGTCATGAAAATCATTAGAACCTCTTTTTTTACTTCTTAGAGTGTGTGGAGTGTTTGTGAACAGAAGGGGGTGTTGTCTTTCTTTGAAAGTCCCTCCCGACTATTTCTATGCGTTATCCAGTAGGGGTTCCTTTAGGAGGCAAAATGCCGGCCATGGAGGAGACTATCCCCCTGCTTTGTATTAACTAATCTTTGATTAAGAGATTTATTATACAGTTATGCTGAAACATGTTACAATACGAAATAACGCCTCTTTATTTATAAGTAAACCTAAGGTGATAAATTCATGTACCCAAATGCCTCAAATCCAATGTATGACAAAATCAACAAAAAAGGGTCTTCTTAACATTTGCAACCAAATATGCAAATATTTACACTTTGTTGTACCACATCTTTTATTTATGATAAATATTAAATTCTGTATGTGTAACTGCAGCTTTTTCAGGACATTAAAAGCTAATAATCAGAATAAAAGAACTTTACGCCCAAAAAAACACCAAATTATTTTAGAATTGCCCAAAACACGTTCTATATTGCACTTTACCATGTTAAAAAAGTTTATTACATATGAAACAAAATACCTTAAATGGTTGATAAAAGAAACATGCAGCAGAACAAAGTGTAGGTTTTAGCCTTTAAAAATTTTTTTAATCAGCATCAGAAAAAAAAAATATAAAACCAAAATCCGCCCACAAAAACACCCAAGAACAACATTTTAAACATTGACACCCAGGAGGGTTTTTGAAATCCTCATACAATTTGATTAGAAAAATCTGGTTGGAAGATTGTATATGAAAATTTTCACAAAAATACAGTTTCCCCATATACTAATATATAGAGGGGGGCCTATATGCATGATTAGCATGAATCTATGATGATGCGAAACTAAATTCAATGCACGCGCGGAATCAGTAAGTAAATGATACAACCGAGAAGTAACTAGAACGTTCGTTCGTTCGTTCGTGCGCGCAAAAGAAGTGGAAGATCCGTCGTCTTAACCTAGCCTGATAGTTTAATCAATCCAGCGTTGATCAGGCCTGGAATTCCTCTTGGGACTGTAACCTCACAGTCATCTATGCGTGGCTAAGGGTTTGTGACTCTCCACAATCGCAGTTGGTGAAAGGTTCTACGACAGCTCTTGTGAAAGAAGTTCTTTGTACGACCTAACCCAGTATGAGTCTGTTGTGGTTTGACCCATGATTTCCTATCAAGGTTACAGCCTTGGGCTTGCTAGATGGACGTCCCAAAAACTGCTTTAGGTTTTCAAAGTAAGAGGATGGCCATTGCTCATACCAGCTTTCATTGATCCAGGATGATCGATAGGGATCTGTGACTGCAGTGTCATGTGATTGGGTAGCAAAGTGATCCGGGGAATCCTCTGATCCTCAAAGGGTGTTGGTGGTGGGATTAGGCTCCATGTTCATCACATTCTTTTCTTGGCGAGGCTTGATCGTCTGGAAGGTTCCTCCTAGACAAATATCATATAGTAGGCCTCGGAGAAACTGCGAGCACAGATTAAATAAAGACGAAAAACACGGGTCTCGAACCGTCCTCTCGCTATCTAGGCGTGAAGAATTACCACGGGACCACAGATGACTGCTTACGTGGAATCCAGAGAAACGAGCGCTATTGAGGCAGATATGCGAGTTATAATTCTTTTGTCTTCAATTTTGTTTCATGAAGGAACACTAAATCATGCTTGCTGATGATGCAGAACAGCTCACAAGAAAACATGTATTTAAAGGACACGCTGCAGTCTGAGTGGACGTAAGCTTTTTTTAATTGCTATCAAAAAGTATTTTCAAGATGGCCGAAATTGTTTGCCTTTGTTTTATGTACACGAAAATGAATAATAAAAACCGCTGCAAAAACAGAGCCTTCGTCTGTAATGCTTCATCAAGGTTATGTTATCAACTAAATGAACCGCATTAACACGACCCAGAAGAGAATTAAACCTCTAACACTAAATAATAGAAAGGGCTCCTATATCCCTAAAGTTCCTCTTAATCACTTCAAAACCCCCTGACAAAATCATGGAGCGGACCCCTGCCTTGGTTAGTGGGTAATTGCTCCTAGATCTGAACACAAAAATAACCGCTACCAAAGTCCACCTTTTGCGGTTATTGTCAGATTTTCTTTTAGGGACGTTAGGCATATAGGTCAAAATAACAACTGAATTATATTCATTAAGGATCACGGCATTATTAAGACATTTGCTTTTAAAACAGTTTGTCGTGAATAATAATGCATTGTGGCTGATTCATTTTTCCTTTTTATTTAGTTTGTTTATACCATGATGGCTCACTTCTAAAGGATCACTCTGATGAATTTAATCATTTATGCTGAAAACAACATTTAAGCATATTAAGATTGTTTTTTTTACAATTACCCTAAACAAATTAGGGAGGGTTCATTATACGCCATGGGAAATTATGGAGTTGAGGGGAATACGACCATTTTTGTAAGCGAGAGGGGGACATGAAAAACAAGGAGAGAGTGAACATGAGGAATTCAATAAAATAAGGAGGGGGGTGCGATTTTTTTGGCCGAATAAATTTTCAATCCTCTATTTCTCTCTGGCGTAAATAATGACTACTCCCTAGTCAAGGACTTGTATTTTTCCTCCAATACTAGAGGCTAGGTAAAGATCAAACTATTACATCTTTTAAAAGGTTTCATCCACCCAGAGGGTGTCTTGAGTCAATCACACATGGAACCAGTTTTTTGGGAATGTCACCTCACCTCAACAGTCATGTGATTCCACAAAAATCCCTATTCCAACCACATAAAAACCCTGACTTTACTCTCATTTTAGACCAACAAAGTGTTAGTGCTCAGGGAATTTTTTGCATGATCATGAAAATTTCACCTTGTGGGTTCTTTAAACTTCTTCAACACTTTTTATCCTTAAGTACTGACATGTGTTGTTAGTAACAGTACAGTATAGGCAAACATAGGCCACCTTGGCAATGCATTGTGGGATCGATTCAAAACACCCTCTGGGTTTCCCCCTGTTATTTGGAAATTAAATTTGTTTTATATACAATACATATATCATTGTCTGCAATGACACACAGCGAGCCGTGACGAGACACGCCGCATCAATCGATCTTGTCTATCGGAAGAACCCTCTTCACTTTCACTTCATATCGGATGGAACGTCCCGGTTGATACTAGACCTCTTTGAGACCTGTGCGATTCCACCAGGTACACGGTTAAACCATTGCTTTCTTACTATAGTATTCCAACATATCACTGTCAGAATCAACAATAACAGTTTAACTTGTTACTATTTGTGACAGCTGAATGCATTCCATATACATATGGTTATTTCAAATACTAAAGTTACGCTGCAATACTTTATTACCTTAAATGTTAATTTTGATTGTCAAGATCACATTTTTTATTATAGCAAATACTACTCGGGGTGATTTGATGTATTATATCAAAGGCCATTCGTTGAATAATTAGGGTTTTCTTCATAAATATAAGCAGTACTATATCCTTAAATGCCCTAAATGATTTTCCGTCCCTTTTCTTTTATATTTGACGTGTACGGACCCACCACCCATCTATATCTACCTGATTTTGTCTTCTTTTATCTTCCTGAATAGTTGAAGTGAGTTTTTATCTTGCCGAAATATATAAGGTATGCATACCCAGAGTTTTACTTTTAATAGAAGGGATTTTTCACGTTTGGAAATCCGATAGATGTATTTAAAATGACAAATGACCAAATATTTTAAAAGCGATTTCCCATTTTGCTTTTGTCTTGCTTTGTGAAATTTATATTTTATGTGTCAATTCGTAGAATATAGACTGCCGATTAAACGTATTTGCGGGCCACACCTACATAAATTGCAAGACAGAAAGAAAGAAAGAAAAAAAAGAAGGAAAGAAAGAAAGACTTACTTATACCGGCGGTTAATAATGGCATTCGGGTGTTTGTATTTTAACTAAAAATAGAAAATTACGATAATAGGACATTGTTTTTGTGAGAATGACATTATTTGGGTCACAATTATTGGTCACTATTTTTTTTCTGAAAAAAGTGGTAGTCTTGTAAATAACTTTTTATGAGGAGTATTACAGACTCCGTTCAATACCAAGGTCAGAAATATCCTTTAAACACACAAATGAGCCTAGTGAACAAATGATAGAACATTCAAGGCCTCTGTCAGTTATCAATTCAGATAAAGGTGTTCACAAAAATCATAGAAGACACTGCATAAAGTTGATTAAAACTAGTACATGCATACTTTTCATTAGTCCAATAATTTTATGACTTGACCCTAAAAACATTGAAAACAAAAGCCATTTCAATAAATAGACTGAAACAGTGTCCAAAATGAAGTGCTTTTAAAGATATATTCGGTCACTTCCAAGAGTGAAACAGTATAGTTCATCCTATCTATGACAGATCGTTTTAGTACAAATAGCTTTAAACAGTTCAGGGTCTTCCTCGGGTAAATTTTACAGAATAATCCGATTGTCTTTAAAACGGTTTTAAATCATTAAGTCATGGTAAATGAGCATTATGTATAGATTCTAAATTTGACTGTTCAATATGAAAATTTCAAAGTTATTGACTAGTGTCATCCCGTAGACCCTGTTGACCCCAGTCGCACTTTGCACTCTATAGGCAACCAGTCATCACAGACAGTGTATCCAGTTGTGACTACTTGACTACTGCACAATTAGACAAACAACTTTCGATATTCCTAGAGGTTTACTAAGCACAAATCTGAAGAAATGTATTTTCTTGTAATTGTTTTGAGTTTAAACCATCATTTGCATATTATGGCTGGCTTACGTCTTTCTTAGCGGATATGATCCAAAGAAATTACACGGGTAAAGCAAAGTAAGACCGAATTATTTTAATAAAACTATAGATAATATAATTTAATTTTCCAACCGTATACTTTCAATTAGAAAATGCGATATGGTTGTACCAAATATATCTCCCTAATGCGATGGTGGTCGAGGTTTGACAGGGTTAATTACGTCATAGTCGCCTCATTTAATAATCAAGTTAGATATTCCGATGAGGTTTAATAGGCATCAATATTTGTTTGAACATAATTTCATAAAATGTACCATTCCCTTAAGTGATAACTTTGTACTGTCATTTTACTAGCATCATAAAGTATTCAACATTGAACGACTTGATCTTTCTAGAGGTATGTTTCATGGCTCCCTAACATACACCGTGCTCTGTTTGATGTGATGGCACTTGTCCTGGCAGAAATCCTTCCAGATGACATAGACAAGGTAAAATATATGAACAAAGAATTGCTCTTAGATAATATAATCATACTATTAGAAGAAGTAATGAAAAGTACAGAAGGAGATAGACGGAAAGATGGGACATCAGAAAAAAGTGAGACGAAAATGATAATGAAAAACATTTTCTCCATTGTTGTAATTATAAATATTCTTGGAAAATCATCTTAGTCATTGTCGAACAGAGAATATTTTAAATGACATCATGGTATAAAGCATGTTCACATAACAAGAAATAGAAATCAAGGCATTTCAAAGATCGAAAGAAGTTACACAGGGTCTATTCATGACATGCGAAAAGGCCCAAAATGAATCTTCATTTAAAGCGGCACTGGCACAATTTCACAAAATATGAAGTTTCTTCAATTTGCTCGCAAATGTTAGTCTAGGCCATTGGAAGAATACAAATTTTACACATATACCCAAAACAGATATGGGGCATTAATAAGAGGCCAAAGCCATCAAGGTAATTTGTAGGCTAACTTTTAAGTTTTCCGTAACTTTAATCAACAAAAGTGCAGCAAATGGTGCCTTAAGGAGGGGGGGGGGGAAGACAAAGTTTGTACAGGGGTCAAATTTTTAAATTGATCCAATCATGTTGAAAAGTATACCATGTTATTTGTCTAACCACAAGGATTCAGGAAAGGTATAGTTTTTACTATCTACAATATAAAGTTTAAGAGTTATAGGCTAAAAACAGCAAAAATCAATAAAAAGGGTCAATTTCAGTTGTACAGGGGTCAAATTTTAAAGTTGCTCCGATTTAGATAAAAAATGGTGCACATTATTGATGGAGTTCATAATATTAAAATACGTGAGAATAGTTTATGACTGTCAAAATACCTTAAATTCCGATGTAGGGGGCACAGGAGATCAACGTCCATTGCATCAACGGGGCTTGACCTTGTTTTCCCCTACTTTCTTAAGCAAGTATTTGAGACACTCAAAACTATTCCTTATTTTGATTTATAACCTTTTAAATCAGGGATAAGTGTATACAATTCCATTAAAATACTTTAATGTAGAAAAACACTTACCAAATAGTTTAAAAATAAAGTATTTCAGAAGTTTGCCATACCGTCTCCCGCAAATTAGCATGCAGTGATGGCGATTCAAAATGTACACTAAACTGCTGGTTGTGGTACACCTAGTACAAAATGAATAAATTTCAATGTACGTGTTTGAGATCAAACTGTACAGGTCGTGGTGCACAACATCGTGCTTTAAAATCTGGGACATTACAGGAACAGGATGTTATTTCAAATATCAAACATATAAATTCCAGAATTAGATAAAATGTACTGTTTTGGCTCTAAAAAGTGGATTTCAAGCCAACCACTTGCAGGTTATCTTAGCACGTCTGAATTATGTCAGTAACAAATATACCAATACATACATGATTTTTTATGATTTTTTGCGATATCTGGATTAGCAAACTGCTGCTTATTTATAAGTCTTCAGAAAGAACTGGTGACACTGACCGCTTCCATGAATTGTACAAGAATGTGGGAAGGCACGATTCATTGAAATGCATTTATATTGCAAGATAGAAATGTTAATTGTGAATATATTTACAATATTTTACAGACTATTGTTCTTGACAAAGAAATGGTATTTGCCACAGACATAGCAGAGCTATGGAGATATTTTCTCAACTTCAGAGACAAAAATGCTATTGGCATCGTGGAAAAAGACACAGGGAATTGTTATAAGGACACAGAATTGACACAGTACAATTTATGGTCTGCACTGGTATGTTGTAAACTTTTTTGCCTAATACTTTATAGTGTTAAATTGTTATTTCATATACCTATTTCTCAATGTCACCCATAGATATCATATAAAACCTATGGTCACGGCATGTAGCTAATCTCTGGTGAATGGCTACGTAACTCAAGCAAAACAAAATAAAATAAAAACGGAAACAAACAAAACAAGAATCACAAACAGAAAAACAAAAACGGACATGGAATCGGATTTTCTATGGTTTGCATGACAATCAGGAGTCGAGTCGACCAATCAAGTAGCACGTTTCACCGTATAAGTAAAATATGAAGGTAGAACCTTAAGTAAGATTTTCAAGGTTTTCAAGATCGTAATAAGTTTGTAATAGCTTTATTTTTATTCAGTATCAATAGATATCTCAGTGTCAATAAACATGTAAAATCAGTCATTAGATTACAGTTCAATGAAAATTAATTTAAAGCTTAAGTGATACTGTATTTGATGATTATCTGATTTTTACCATCTGAATTAGTGTTCTTGGGCAACCTGCTTAATCATGCAGAAAACGTTTCTCTCCTCCTTTTTTCTCTGCTCTCCTTTTCCTTTCACTCTTGCTCTTTCTCGTTGGTTATGAAATGTTCACAAATTAGATACTTTTTAAAGTTGAACTTCATAGTCATGATAATAGATATTTGATTGGGGCAGTTTTTATGATTTTCTGATGCACTGGAAAAGTAAGGACCGATGATCAGCTTTTCTATCCCCGAATTGATTCTGGAAGAGTTTTTTGGCTTGATTTTGTTTAATGTTTGGAAAGCAGTAGGGTAACTGTTAAAGCACCGAACTCGATTCACTTGCCTTTGTTTTTATCAATTGCCATTGACACTGTCAGTACTTGTGGAATATTAACTGTATCGTAAATAATTTGTTCAGAACGATAACCAGCGAACAAATACTTCACAAGCTTGTAAAATTCATGAACTTGTCATTCACAAAACAATCGTTTTACACCCAATTTTCAGTTCCTTAGCATTAATAAGAAGTATACAAACAGTTCATTTTTTCACCCATGCCATAGACAGTACTTCCCGCCCAAACTGGTGGTTTTAAGTCACCACAATTGAAATCTTTCCATTGGTTAAAAGAATAACACACTCCTGTTACGCAAAAACACTTGATTTTAATTTCCAGAGCAGAGGATTCAACACAGGGCTAATGTTATATGATTTGAAGAAACTTCGACAACTTAACTGGATGCAAATGTGGAGATTAACTGCTGAAAAGGAATTGATGAAATTACCAATGTTATTAAGTAACCAGGTTGGTATTAAAGAAATTACATACACTTCATCTCATACAAGTGAAGAACCGCTTTGTGATTTAGGAAATGCGCGAAATTTAGATAACTGGTCTATGCGCTGTGGCAGGAGTAAAATTGTGAAATTTGCAGGAATCAAGGCAGAACTTCTCATAAGTATTTTTTTGCAACTGAAAAATTGTCAGAAAAGGAAGAAAACAAGCAGTGTTCAAAGATATGAATATCCTTTCAATTAGCTGTGGTAGTAAGTGTCGTACGGGACAGTACTGACTAAAATATCGATTTTGTCTTATTGGGGTGCATTTGGTATTATACTTATCGGATCTATGGTGGAATACCTATACTTTTACAGACATGCCGAATAAATCGTATGATTTTTGTTGATTGTTGATAATTTGTTTTTATCTTTTTATTTAACAAATTATTGATAGTGCCTCGAAGGTACATAAATGCTGTGACACATTTGGAAATTTCTTTGCAATATTGGATTGGGAGGTCATTCCAAATGCCCAAAGACGCCACCCACTGTCCATTAACAAAATAAATTTTAGTGGCATGCAACACAATTATGTTGGGCAACTCTTAAAAGTGTTATTTGGTTGCAGCAACGATAGGTAGCCATTTATGTAAAGAGAAAAAACGTCATACTTTGTCCACAGTCTCATTACAAATAAACTATTTTTTGTATTTACCATGCAGGTAATGAATGTATAATTGAAACCCAATAATGATGTTGTTTCTGTTCAAATATATATATTTTATCCTTTTATACAGGATGTAATAAATGTCGTCCTATGCATCATCCATACCTATTGTTTCCACATACATTTCATGGAATGTTCAACTCGCTAAATGCACAAGTGAGGTAGGTACAGCATTGTATACAGTGATGATGCCATGTTTAAAGGGGTGGCCGAAGTTGAGTATATACATTTTTCATCTTGATAGAATGGCCTTTACCCCAAAACCCCATCTGTAAAGTTTCGCGCCGATATTTCAACCCGTTTTTATGTGAGAGCTAAAAACGTGATTTTGTAATCCCCATAGAGTAGGTGTTTAAAATTAATATTGGTCGACCAAAATGGACATATTTTCGCTCATAACATCCAAAACCAAACATCATTAAGCCATAACAGGGCAAATGAGAAAAATAGTAGCTTTTTTCTGATACCAAAATTTAGACCACTTCTGGTAAAATCTGGGGTCCATGGGAACGAGGATCATTAGCGATCGGACAATGGACCTTTAATTATTTGGGGTCAGAACCACAGTAAAACAAGATGAAAATATATTGGTCGTTTGATTGTTTCTCTTTGGTGTAATAGTGCTCTTTTGACAAAAAGCTATATGATGGGGAAAGCAGGCAGGCCAAAAATGTATCCTTTTTGGCGTCGCCATTGGTTTGCTGCGTTTACGTGTACGGTTTAAGGGTGCTCCTGCTATAATTAAAAAAAAAAAAGCCTTCCCAGATTACACAATTTATCTGGCCAAAAGGAGGCGCTGAGATGGTACTACCATCTCATGAGAGTGTTTTTAGGATATTTGAACAAATTAAAAAACATCAACTGGATAGTATTACATTTTTGGCTCCGCAACAGAAACACTTTTGAGTAAGTTCAAGTTTCTCCAAAGTTAGGGATTCTGGGGTTGACAAACAATACCCATGCCAACAATGTGTAACTATCCACATGGTCAGTCAAATACGCATTACGCGTTAAACGCATATCGAGGGTTTAGTGCAAGAAGGCCCCATCTGCAATAGCTGTCATTTGTCAGTTGTGTTATTTTATTAAGTGTTCTACCTGCCAAATCTAAGTGGCAGCTATTGCAGATGGGGGCCTTTTTGCCTTAAACCCTCGATATGTATTACCTACGACTTTAGGGAGAAATCTCATTCCCCTAAACGTTTCTCTTTTGTATTGCACTGTTTTCCTTTGAACTATAATGTTATGACATAACGAGGAAGCCAAGGTCAGAAATACCCCTTAAACACAATGCACAAATGATCTGAAATTTGTATAATAACACAATAAATTTTATTTTGTTTTATTAAAACGATCGTTTGAAGAATGTGGAATGTCCGAAACAGTTAACATGAAGATAATAATCAACACACTCAAAATGGTCATTATGGATACAAATTATACTTATGTCCACTCCGCTAAAATAGAACTTTACGCTCACGTGGTATCTAAACTATCAATCCTGGTACTGCACAGATATAGCAACTGCCAAACTTTCTAGCAAACAGAAAAAAATCTAAACCTCCCTAGAGAAAAATGACTACCAACCTGACGATCACTGCAAAAAAGGAGGTAGCGTTATTTTTCTTGTTAGATCTAGGTGCAATTTCCCTCTAAAACAAGACAGGGGTCCGCTCCGTGATTTTTGAAAAGCGCAAAAAACAAAAATGCAGCCAAGGGATGTTAGGGATATAGAAGCCACCCATCACCAATCTTGCCTGTACCACGCCTGGAAAATCCAAAGCTATTTATAGTGACTTTTCTAGAAAAATCTTTGGGCATGTAAACGCTTAGCATCATTTCAATATAGCACTAGGGAATTCCATTCATCACCTCTTGCATAGTTCTATTAAAAACAAGCTGTGTACTTTCCCTGTTAGGAATCTTTTCTCCAGTTATATACATACAAAATAGAATCATATATTTAATCACAAAAAAGGATTATTTACAAAACAAAGGAACGATTATTGCATGTATGCAAATTTTGAGGTTGCTGGAACATTTTGCACATTAATATTATTATTACTTTTATTATTATTATTTTTATTATTATTACTTTTATTATTATTTTCTTGTAGTTATTTTACACAGGGCTCACAGTCCCTACAAGCATCAAAGTGATAAGATGGAATTTACCCGTGAATTTTCCAACGAAGAACAAATATTTGCAGTTTTTCCTTTCTCTCCAACTCTCCTTTCTGAAATATGATGGATATATGTTACGAAGGGAAATATTCGGCTGCCATGATGATGCGGCGATGTCCGATTTTATACATGAAGAAGAGGTAACAAGTTACGGATAATCAAACAAATTTAGCCAAGCATGAAATCATTAAAGTACAATGCCGTTTAGGGCAGTTTCTAATTTCTGCCTTTCTATGTTGAGAAGTCCCTATTGTAATGTTGCCCTTTTCGTTGCCCTTGCCCTTATGATCATCGCGATGACGGATAATAGATGCGATGCCACGTAATGCGTCATGTCTGGGAAAGTAGTCTCTTAATGGTCAGCGTGTTCTGCAAAGAAAGATCTGGTGTTGTAAGCGATGTTTAAAATGACTACCATGGTATACAATAAGCGCAGTTGTCAAAATAAATTCCATTAAATTTCGGACCGTTCATTTTCACGAATCGATAGCCAAGTAACATTTCACCTTATGTTAATTAATTTTATGGCAAAATAATTTCTTACAATATATAATCGTCATCTTTAACTTTGCTAAAGTCATTTTGGTATCATATTATTATTTCATTCCTTTTTCCCTTGTACATATTGTTTAGTTGGATGAGGATGATCCATGTTATGAATTTAGAAGAGAAGGACTAGTAACATACAGAACCCATTTATTCTTCTTAGACTTCGACTATATACCGGTACGTAACAAAGCACATGTGTCGAACATCAGGCATTGTAGCCTAATTTTGTCTGTTGCTTTTGAAATAATTAAGACTGAGTTGCAGTTGCCTTTGGACATTAGTCCATCTTTATCGAATGTGTACTTATGGAATTAATTAAAAGTTCTATAAACGTTAACTAGCTAGTATTGCTAAAGGGCGACAGACATCGTAATATGGATTACATCGACTACTCAGCCCCTCGCGATCATTTTATTTGGGAGTCAAATACCCTAGACCCCCAAAATAGTAGGGTAACCCGTTATAATGAGAATCCTATTCTAGAAGTTTGGGGGAAGAACATTTGAAGATGTTTTTCTATCGTGTGAAGGGTGCTAAGTCAGAATGTTGGGTCCGACCTCTGCGAAATGTGGGGAACTTTGTAAAATAAGGGGATAAAGTTAGTATAAGGGGTAATCAAGTCAAATGTGTTTACTGTCACATTTGGACATGAAGTATAAGGATTTAGTTACACGGCTACAGCCCTGATAAGGTTTAATGTCATCCTGGGCCAAAAATATCCAATGCTCAGATTTTTGTTGAACCGGTGCGAATTATTGCTCTGGTCATTATGAAGCAGAAAGTGCATTTTAAATCTTTGGGTGACAGCTCTGTATACAATTTGGGTCAAGTTACGTGACCCCTATAGATTATGTAGAACCTTGTTACATTTTGCCCACTAATTTCGAAACCAAATGCCGATCATTGTGAAATAAGACAAGACGAACTACTTGACACCAGTTTCAACAAAATCGGAGCACTGGGTAAGGTTTACCCCCAGGATGACCTTGAACCTGTACCTTTTAACTAAAGGTCAGAACGTAGACACACTATGCCTTTTGTAATCCTCATTATGAGACAAATACATTGATGCACAATGAAACACATTTGGACTTGATTTCAAATTTACCCTTGTACTAGTTTTATCCCCTTATTTTACAAAGTTCCCCACATTTCTAGAGGTTGGACCCAAAAAAATCTTCAAACCTTCTTTCCAACTTCTAGAAAGGATTCCTCACTTAACCCTACTAAAATAGGCATTATTTCAAGTAAAGGACGGGGGGGGGGGCATAATTTTATATTATCATATGCTATTCAGATTTCATGCCATAATTCGTAAGTGTCATAGTTGGTTATATAGAAGTGTAGATTTCCTAATATGTAATCAACTGATTCTTTTCGGAACAATGATCCTTCGAATAACACCCTTTGGAATAACGATAGGAACCATATACGTCGGTGATGATATCTAAAGGTTGAACATAATACACACAGTCGTTCGTTTTTACAATGGTCAAACAACATTGTCAACAAAAAGTTTAGGCAAATGGTAGTCGAAATCATTCTGCTTATATTACTATTTCAGAAACCTGGCGGCGATGATGTAACATTCGTATCTCAGTTATCCTTTGACAGATTGTGGATCTTGGAAGACATATGCAGACATTGGCAAGGTTGGTGAAGCTATTTTACCGAGCCGATTACTTTCTTAATGGAAATCATAATCAGATAAATATCAAAAGGTTGTACGAGAGGTGGAGTTTATGTAGGTTGATACTACGGCCGTAGATACTAAATGCAATGTTTACTATTTATAGTTCAGGAATTAATTGATTAACAATTTTAGAAGGCTAAACCGCGAGTTATAGTCTACAAAATACAATACACATACGATCGGTCATTTCCCTTCCCTGGTGTTCATATAATGATCAGTTTCATTCGTTATATCTATCATATTGTGAACACATACCAATCTTACTGCCAAATACAAACCATAAGGTACCTGTAGTATAAAAGTGATCAGTGCTTCTAAGTGATACTTTCAGCATGCGGATTTGTCAAATTTGTCAAACTCCGCGATTAGGCTCGATCCCAGAACTGTGCCTACGTCTACAAATGCCTTTACATGCCATATTCATGCAATATTGGCAAAATTGGCATCTATAGCTGAAATGCGCGACCTTTCAAAATGTCTATGGTATGATACCATCATGATCGATCCTAATCTACGTATCTTTCAGTCCGGTCAGATATCTTTAACGTCAACCAAATGCTCTTGGAACACCAATGCTTATTACTGCCAATCTTATATTGACCCTAACCGTCATCCTCAGTCTAGGAGAGTCATTATTATTATTTGAAATCAGAGTTACACATGATTGTGCAACTATCTCGTTCCCAATTATTTCCACAGATGTAAATTACTAACGAGATATATTTTTCTTTCGAAGGCAATTGTTAAATTTCCTTTTCTTTGTTAATAGAATAATTTGTTTATAAATATGTAGAAAGTCGTATGTCTTTGTCCAAAATGCCAAATGCCAAAGTTGGCGTAATGCATTCAGCGATGTTTATTGCTGACTAAACAAGACAAGACAAGACAAGACCAGCCACTCTAATGGATTTCAACCGTACTATCTTACCTAATCTGTATTATTTTTGCATTGGAGAGTGAAATTCCAGCAAACGCCCACTAAGTCGTGGAAACTATTTATTTTGACCCGACCTGATCCCCTTGACCTGGAATGACCACCAGAGTGTTTTAAGGAGGTCTATGTTTTCAAATTGAAAAAGTTGAGTCTACTTGCTTAATTGAGATTGTAGCATGATAACAAAGCTTTCATTTGCTTTTTGTTTGAGATAAATACGACATTCCGTTCAAATCGACTTAAGCAAGCAAGTCTTGCTCGTTCGATGCATTTGTCTATTTTTAAGCAAATATATTTTTTATTATTATGATCACATATTACAAGCTTTTTCAAATAAATTTACTAAAACATTGAATAAATTAATTATGCATGAAGCCAACTCGAAATTTTCAACTCGACAACATTTCTTGAAATGTATTCTTTTATTATCACTCACGAAGTGATATTTAAGACAATTATTTAAAAAAATAATTTAACCCCTTATATTGCCCCCATTTGCACCAAAATGCACTTAAAAATGAAATCATTTATATTTTAAAATAAATGATCAAATGTTACCCCCAGACAGCGAAATGATATATCAAAGGCAAGGAGTGTTAGCGTCACATGTCAACGATCAGACAGGATCATCATTTATTTTCCACCAATTGTACCGATAACAAAATCGTATGAATAATTGCATAAGAGGACTCAGCCTAAACGAAATTAGAACTTAATTACAACTTTGACCCGGTGTGACCTACCCCCCTAGGTCTAACTCCCAAGGCGACTACCTAGGAATTAGCTGTACCACGGTTAATAGCAGACGTCTGGAAATTATACACATAATATTTGGATGGTAACCACTTCGACCTGGTGTGACTTACCCCCAAAGCCTTACTTCCCCAGTAATTACCTAGGAATAAGTTGCACGTCATTTAACATCAATATCTGAGATCTCATTAAATTATACGAAAAATAAAGGTTCAACCTGTGTTATTTTTACCCCCCAAAGCCATACTTCCTCGGAGACTACCTGGAAATACATTGGACATTATTTAGTAGACTTTGACTTTTGCTAACTTGTAGTAATAAATAGAAGGAAAGGCTGGGTCCTCTGAGTCCTTAAAGCTTATCATGTAAATGTTTATTTGTGCCTATAATTTTCTCTTGGGGCTCTTCCGTGAGCTTTCTTCAATCTTCTGGTGAATACCTGCCGAAGTTCCATTAATAGTTCCAATGATAAAATATATGGTCATGTACTTGACATTTGTCGAAAAAATACTCAAGATTAACAAAAACGCTGCCAAACAAGTTACCGGTCATTCATGCCGGAAACTTGAAGACTACCCCCCCCCCCCGTTTTGCTGGAAGCCTAAGGAAGCCTTATGGAATAATTACTTAGGGAGCTCTGCTGACCCCACTGGATATAAAATCATGTTACTGTTTATAATGTAACAAGTGCATTAGACAAAGTTTGTCGGAACAAAAGATTACCCCATGCTGTAGGTGAACACATTCATATTCAAAGATAGGCTTGCCGTCAACATTACGAAACCTCGGGTTGAAGATCGTTGAGTGCGTATGACACAGCGTTTCGACTTTTCTCCAGTACAAACTTTTGTGCGAAACTTATTGATATTTCGGGTATTTTTGAGACCCGCCCCTTACTTTGTTCTTCTGCATAGGCCAGTCTAGACAAAATGTCCGACAGATTAACCTAGTATTATGTGTAACTTCCTAACCCAATGAGGTTCTCCTGTACTCTATTACGGATTTCCCATGTCTTGGACGTAAAATATTATGGCACACGCTCCCGTTCAAAATCATTGCGAGTTTTCCCGCGCCTGTCGAGTTTTACGTCGCTGTGTTATTTTTCCTCGCCATATATCGATGTGATCTCGCCTAGGTCATTTACGCGCATATGTCCAGTTGCCCTTATACATCGAGTTGTGCTCCCTATATGGTGAGTTTGACTAAATCATGTCCAGTTTCAAATCTCGACATGATTTTTTTTTTCTCAACATAGGAAAACTCCGACATGATGTTTTTTGTATGAGTAAAAAAAATCATGTCGAGTTTGCTCATGTTGAGAAAAAAATCATGTCGAGTTTGCTCATGTTGAGAAAAAAATCATGTCGAGTTTGCTCATGTTTGGAGAAAAATCATGTCCATTTGCACATGTTGAAAAATCTTCAGTTTTTTTAAACTCGGCATGATTTATTCTGGACATGATTTATTCTGGACTGATTTATGAAACTCGCACATAGAGTTCAAACGGGATAGGCAAGCGCTGTAAACTCGACATATAGCGGGGTAAGCTCGATAGTACACCGCATGAAACTCGCCTTATTGATACGTGGATCGTGCCATAAAATATCATTCGTACCTACATGCACAATAAGTGTCGTTGGAAATTTATTTTTGTGCAGCAGCCTACTTATCCTATTTACTAATCCATCACTCTACACCACTAGGCTGCTCCAAAGCACTTGGCCCCCGCCATGTAGCTGAGTGTTAAGGCTTCAGCACGTTGCGACAATGATGTCGCCGACCACCCAAGTCCGCATAGAACCTGCAATTAAACAAAGGAAACCAACAACGAGCAAATTGGCATAAAATGGTTAACTAAGATAAAAATCAATAATTTCCAAAAATCACCCGCCAATCGTTTAACAAAGATGGAAAAAACAATCCCAACAAAATATCGCTTTTACTACTCCAAGGTGAATACACATACAGATAAGCACATGTCAGTACAAACAATTAAAGGCCTATATAGGAGTGCCAAAGATAAATTAAATCAATGCTAAATAACTCTATAAATACAGAAATATTTTTAAAGGATCAAACAAGCTGTGATTAAGGTTTAGATTACCCCTTAAATTAAAAGTTTTAAACATAAGATTTTAACCAGACCAGTATAGTGTGTTTCTCACAATTCACAGCCTTTCCACATGCACGTAATTGAAAAGGAAAACTCTTCTTTCGTAATTGCCTATTAGGTTATTTACCATCAAGCATTTTGGAAAATGAATGTGGTATTCAACTTGAAGACAAATATTATTAGAAATAAGACAAAGATTGCATGCACATAATACATCATCTAAATGTGAGCTCAGAACAGAACAAATCATGAATGGCCCAAAAATTCCGCTATAAAACTGATTAAAGCGACAATAACTGCATCACTGACTTAACTTTTAGTTTGTTGCGAGTGACATAGAAAAACACCTCTCCTTGTAACGTAAACGTAGAATAACAATACAATAACCCACAATGATTACTCAAGGCCAAATAATGTCTTCTTCTACTTCTGTCGTACTATACCGACTTTATTTAAG
Organism: Ophioderma brevispina; assembly: GCA_023653785.1. NCBI lineage: Eukaryota > Metazoa > Echinodermata > Ophiuroidea > Amphilepidida > Ophiodermatidae > Ophioderma > Ophioderma brevispina. The sequence goes on along the minus strand of JAMKCH010002222.1, from coordinate 17,357 downwards.
TGAAATACTAAAAATTTCTCCAAGTATTACCTAAAAAAACAAAATGCAAATGAAAAGCACAATTTGTCTCATGTTAGCCAATGCAGAGGCCCTGTTTAGTTATATGCAACAAGATCACAATAATTCCCATTTTCAAACTTTGTTAACATGCTACAATATGTAATATGGTAACTAAAAAAAATGCAATTGATATCAGGGTGAAAAACCTAGACCCCCTTTATAATATGTATAGAAATCACATGATTACCCCTGTGTAAATATACACTCATCCTAATATGATGTAATACTATTGTTAAATTGTTTGGATATCACAGGACATTTCTGAAATATGAGACTTATGGCATAATATCATTTGGCACGTTAACCTTTGACTTCGATAATTTTACAGACCTAGGTAGTCAATCTAGTATAAGGTTTGGAGAAGAAAGAAGGAAGCAAAGATAGTAGAAAAACAGGAACAAAAGAAGAAGAAATTTTGTCAAACACAATTCAAGACGTTGGGCGTGAACGCAGAAGGAACTTGAAGGAACAAACGCCCAATACAAGACCCCTAAGCGTCTAAGTAACTAAAACTCGGTCCAATGGCAAGACTTGCGTTTTATATGGTTATTCTGATGGCAGATATCTTTTTTTTCTGAATATTACAGGTCCAATTAGCTTTGGCTATACTCACAAACAGAACACAACAATTTCCTGAAAATGGCCTTCAGTTGGCGAGTCCTGTGATTATAAAAAATATAGGCTTCCCACGTTGTCTACAAATGGGTAATCAAATGGACGTTGTTTTTAAAAAGTGTTATGTACGAAACATGTTTCAGTGCCACCAGGAATATAGAAAACAACTCCATCCACGTTGTCATCGTTTTTCCGTTGTAGAGGTCTTCCCTAATAGAGTACCCTACTTCCACCGAGATAAAAGTAGTCCAGTCAAATTAGGACAAATCGGCGGCTGACAACGAGAAGGCTCTAACTAAAACAAATGCTTTTTAAACGGCTACGATTATGTTTAACTGTATGGTGCTCCATTGAGATTTGGTCAAGTGAAATTATGCTGGTATCTCACAATGTGAAGTGGAATTGAATTTAGACCTATAATTTTTAGGAATCTATTGTGATACAGATTGGGTACAAAATCTAAAAAAAACCCCCAAAAAGTGCATGAGGAATTTGGGTCTTCTGTTAGTCACCCTCGAATATTCATTAACCCAAACTAATGTAAGTATGTACCATGGGCCCAATGGTTTTGTAATGGGAGCAAAGTTCTAGTCTCCTCATTGCCAATGATTGAACCCTCAATCAATATCCACCCCCATAGGAATATGCAAGACCTTCCTTAATTCGAACTGATTATAGCTATATAAATCATTAAATGGTACCAGGCGCACTAAGGGATCGATAGTTCTGCTTACTATACCCATGTGTCTTTTTTCAATCTCAGTATCTGCTTAAAATGTTCAGGTTGACCAAAATGCCAAATTGTTTTTCTCGAAAGTCACGTTAGCCGTTGAATACCTTCGCACGTTGCCTAAAAACGGCCCACACCGTATGTGTTCTTGTCTGATATTGATTTCTTACCTTCATATTGGTCTAGAAAGAGTCTAAGGAAAGCAAGTCGACTACTGATCAATAAATCGACGACATCTACCGGAAGGTGAGGATTTATATGTAGTTTAAACGTCTAACAGATATTTGAATAGACCATTACACGGTCCCCGAAATGCATCTCGTATTGTTCCCCATTTCCATCCGGGAGCTTGGTACCAGCCTCCAAGTCGGCTAAAAACATACGTTAAGAGCGTAATGAAATACCAGAAAACTTAACCTATCAGTGACGTAATTTGACGTGCACTAGAGTTGTGTTTTCGTCCGGCAGGTGACAATTAGAGCACAGTTACGATCGAAAATTCACTTTTGTCGTGAATTCAACACTAGTGCCGTCGATTGTTTTTGTTCCTTAGCTATTATCTACATTTTGTCAGGGATTAATTCTCGTGAAAAGGTTACTTTTGGTTATTTAATTTTAGAATTTCGGCGACGCGAACGAACAACAAATATTTTTGTAAACATGAGCCTGTTACAAGTTCCCGGATGGAAATGGCACAATACGAATGCATTTCGGGGATCGTGGGCAAAGGTCTATTGCATTTAATCCCATTTTATTTTCTCATTCCTTTGAAAACGTAAGGGTGGCTTCAACCTTAACCGGCCTGTTCACCCGCCCTTTCGGCAAGTTGAATCCATGGGGAGAGTGAATTATAATTCCGCTGGGAGTCCACAGTACGGGCTACAATAGACGCAAAAGATAAACATGAAACTAATTTTGCGTGTAAGAGTCAACTGCATCGAGTGCCCTATTCGTTACCGTTGTAGCCGGACTATAATTTACTTCTACAACAACACCTTCCAACAGGAAAAACCGTCGGACCGGTGGTCACGGTGTTAGGTTTTTGAATCACCCCTAACTAACACTCACTGATTCCACAACTTAATATAAGGTTGACGTGATGATGCATTCCTTTGTCTCTCGACTGAAGGTAAAGATCGTGCCCCTCTTTTCTTCCATATGTGTCTATTTTTGAGAATCAAGATCAAGATGATCCATATAGAGAAGCTCAATCTCATACAAGAGTACGCGCTACAAATGGCGACAAGTGCAACTATCTTAAACTTAACCGAAACGAATTTCTTCTTTCTCAGCAGTGAAATATTACAAACAAAGTTCCAGCTTTATAACGCTCAAAATCTATTATGGTTAGTGTGTAAAGTTTCCCTTTTTTGGGCGACCTCTTCATTAATGGGTGGCCTGCAACTCTTCCCTTTACCACTTTTCATTGTTCTTCCTGCTTCTCCCTAACGATTGAATCTTACAAACGCAGCTATGACTTTCCAGTGTAGCTTTCTTACATTTAACAAAAAACCGCAAAAACAAACAGAACAATATTCCAATCCAAATTGTTCCAGGCATTGATCGTTCCAGCTTTTGAAACTCTGATCTACCGTGGTCTGGCGTACCCGAAAGTCCAAAGAAGACCTCCCTGCTATGCTTGACACAGGGAAAGTGGTTTCAAATTCACTAAGCTATCTTTCTCGTCAGTCCATGCGCCCACAACTATGACAAGTTGAGAACTAGTGAAGTGGTGCCATTTAAGGTGAGTTTGTAATATTGTGAACATAAAAGTGCTCAATTTGAAAACTCACTTCCTAGCTTTTTCACGTTTTTGTTTTTTTTTTTTGGAGGGGGGGGGGGGGTTTTTTTTTTTGGTTGTTTTTTTCCTGTGTGTTTCTGTATTTTGAGGGCACTCTTGGATTTTCCGTTCAAAATCCCATTGATATATGAAATGCATTATTGTTTCATCTGTAAGAAATTTCTAAACAGCAGCGTTTGGTTTATTGTTTTTATTTTTGTGTGTGTTGTCTACTGCTTCACGTTAGATATACGTAAGCTTGCATATTACGGCAAATAATTGTAATTTCACATATTTTTTATTTTTCTAAACGGGAAATGCACTGTATATACGTTATTTTCTCATAGATATACAATTTAAGCAACGAATTATTATTAAAATGATTTTACACTGTTTGAAATAAAGTTAACGGTCTCCTATGGCAGCTTGGATGCATTATCGAACTGGCGGTTACCTAACGTATTTTACGATTAAAAACAGTTTTAAAACCTGTCTGATAAACTTTTAAGGGCATATTTGTTCTCCCCGATTTACTTATCCCCCTCCTAAATCCGGCTCAATCTGGGGAGCTTCTGTAGGAATATGACAATCGATGTGCTGATAATGTATAGGCTTGTGCGCTTTGTAAGGCATGTCTTTGAGCAGCCCCCCTAATCAAGCGAAATGGATTGTGACGATTTCTTGAAAGGCGGCGTAATAATAATTGGCAAAACGCTTTGAGCCAGTTACGGAGATTACTATTACTTACCGTAGAGAGATCTGCAACATACACTACTCTAACACTTACTAAACTTCTGCTGATCCGGTTTATTTAAAGTTTTACTCTTTTGGATGCATTTTACACATTTGGATGAATAATACACTTGTTATTGAATTATTTTTCTAAATTTTCCAATAATAGGTGCGTTGGGAACCCACATTTCGAACCCTATGTTGTAGTGAAGAAGAATGCCCTTCGTCACGACTTGCGGCTTTTTAAGGCCTATGGTGGAGACAGTCATCACATATCATGGAGATGTGTGCGCAGGGGTGCGTATAGTTTCAGGGTTTTGGTAACCGTTAATGGCGATAGCCCAGGTCGGCGAGCTCTAGGACGGTAATCGTTTAAAACGCTGTTTCGATGCTGCTTCGGTCCATTTGCTCGCCAATGTGTCCCTTATGTTCTTTGTATTTAGTCTAATCGGAAAGGCTATTCGATTCACTGCTTTGCACCCAACAATAACCATTTCTTCAAAACTGAAGCCCTTTAAAATTCCCACCATGTTAAGTTTTTTGAACATCAATATTGACGACCTTGTACACTGATTGGTCACATACGGGTAAGCGACGATGCAATGACGTCACCCGTACAAAGGCCGGCGTTCCCGACGAAAACTAAACCAAGCTCATCGTATAGGCCATAGTAGAACCTGGTTCCCGTGGGGATTTTCGTGTTTATTTTCTAATTTCTATTGGTTTTCAATATTTAGCCACTACCTTGAAAAAAAAATCGATGGTGCCATTTTTTCTAAGCATTTTTATTATCATTTTTATTCACGTGACGGCATTCAAAAATCAGGAAAACGCTCAAATACCATGAATTTAAATGAAAGGGTGGGATATTCTGTACCATTTTTAAATCTTATCTTGCATCTTCAAATTCAAGATGGGGGCCCAAACGGCACCTTTAAAGATAACACCTAAAATTACCATCTTGTATGTACTATAATATCGTCCAAAAATAATTATAAAATTTGTATATTAAGTGTTGAGATATATTCTGATAAAGAAACTCGAGTCTCGCATTTCTGTTTTGTTACCACATGAGAAATCCCATATGTGACCAATACGGCTGCTGTTTAAGCTTGTTTTTAAAACATATAAGTTACCATCTCATCTGTCTGTATCATCCAAGAAATGTTATAATAAAAGTGTAAATGAAGGACACCGAGGAGATTTTCTGAGGATAAAAAATATCTAAATTGCACTTGATCGATTGTAGAAATACGTAAATCTACCATATAGTACCAAAAAAAAAAAAAAAAAAAAAGAAAAAAAAAAAAAAAAAAAAAAAAAAAAAAAAAAAAAAAAAAAAAAACAAAAAGGCGGCGTTTTCGGCTTATTCCTTCAGGCGGATTTAATGACATCGAAAAACATCTAAATAATAATGTCCTTTTAAGTTTGAGACATGTTTTGTGGATCATAAATATTTATAATTTATATTTTTTTATTATATCTGCTTAAAATTAAAGAGGTTGGTTTAATTTGAAACAAATATATTGTATTTTTGTGGGTTTAAAGCACTTAAATGGAAGGACATTGCTATCATTTTAGTATTCTTGGCAACACCACAATACCAGATATGAGTTTCAAAAGCACATTATTTTCATAGCTTAATGTGTAGTTTTGTATAATAATTTTCGGCTAAACACAATTTACCAGACATTTTGGCTGCCGTCATCTTCTTTAGTCCCTGAACAGGTAGCAACTGCGGGGTTCTATATTAGGACAGCTTCCCAGACATTCTCGAACAAAGTCCGGTGGACCTACTTGGCACCTGCAGAATGAGAAAAAAAATCCCTGGAATCAAAATAATTAAAAAAAAATTTAACAACAAACAAAAGCAAAAAGCAAAAACAAATACATTCCAGAAAAAAAATCCCAATGATAAATGAACCACCGTTGGCACCCGCATGTTCAGAGAAAAGTCCAGGAAAAAATGATAATAGAAAAACAAACAGCAACAGAACAACAACAGAAAAACCACAACAATAAAACAACCACAAAGGAAATAAAAACCCAAACCATCCACATAAAAATAATGTATAGAAACAAAAAACTCAAAGAAAAAATCCATAAAATACAAACGCTATCAGACGTGAATCATGTACCGCACTGCCGAGTCTGGTTCAAACCCCCACTTCTTGAAATGGTTTTTGTTAATTTTTTTAGAGTCCCGTGCAACTTTGTTTGCAAATGAACCTCATTTTTCAGTTAATGTATTAACTCTAGATTTTTTTGTGTATGTTACAATGTCTTGTCACCTCTCTTTCACAGATACTAATCCTTGTTTTGCCCGAGACATTCTATTCAAATGCCCCATCCACAAGCTTGGAGCCGAGAAATTATCGTTCTAAGCCCGTTGTACCGAAAGTGAGTAGACTTAAAGCAATAATGGCACATTTTTTGAAGAGCGCCCCCAACTTTCAAATTGATATTTTGGCATGTTTACGTCGGAATTGTCTAGGAAACTATACCTCGAACGAGAATGATAAACACGCGTATTTAGTCATAAAATACGCGATTTTGTAATTAAAATTGGATCCCTGATTGGACTTAACGGCAGAGCTGGAAATGCTACTTTTTATGTCCGTCCATATGAAATAGTGCCACCTCGCGAAAATAACCTCTAACTTGACCTGCCTGAAACAATAAAACCACTAATGGTGAGCGTAGACACTTCATTGGCGCTCTTTCCCGGCTATTTCACATCGGAATGCACAGTTTCCAGCACCGTTGAATTTTATCGGAGATCTCCGATAATACTTCTTCTAATTACATAATTCCTTCATTTGTCACACATAGACATTTCGAGCTTAACCATTCACAGGTAATAGTTACTAGCCAGTTACCATGCAACTGTGTAAAAACTAAAATCTCAAAATTTTCGAAAAATTAAGGGGGCGCTCTTCAAAAATTTGCTATTTATGCTTTAATACTTAGTGCGTAGGAATCCATGTGGACCCCAGGATTTGTTTTTCGAGTGCCATTTTTTAATGTTTCAGATGTGTGAATGCGCTGAAAAAGCTATTATTAGCTGCCTCATGAAATCGCACAATCAATTTCGATTCATACTTGGGTGGCAGTCCTTCCAAGCGCACATCACCCAGATTCTAATTTTCCCCACAAAAGTTGCCCCGATAATCGCTTGGGTCGACGAGGCAATAGACAATTGTGTACAATCCCCATAATGCATCCCCAATTTCCATCCGCGAAGTTGTACCAGAGTTCATGTTTACAAAAAATTCTGTTGTTCGTTCGCGTCGCCGGATAGTGCCTAAAACTACAAGTTTACGTTGAAGTTAATCTTACAGAAATGTAGAAAGAATATCAATGGAACAAAAAACAACCGAGGCAATGATGTTAAATTTATGACAAAGGTGGTATTTTTGATCGTAACCGTGTCCGGAACTTGTCACCTCCGGACATTACACAACTATAGTGCAAAGTCATCAGATAAGGTAATTTTTCTAGTATTGCGATTACGCTCTTAACCGCGTGTTTACCGACTTTAGTCTTGGTACAAGTTCCCGATGGAAATGGGCACTTAACGGTATGCATTAACGATGATCGTGCAAATCGTCTATTAGATTGGTTGGCCTTGCCCCCAGGGACGTAACACGTTGGCAACGGTGGTAGTTTAACTTTAACGGTTTACTTATATTGAGTCTTACACTTTTCCACTATACCACATGAGCTCTCCACAACACAGGTGAAACTTTGATGTCATTCGAACACTTTAAATCCTATTGCATCCAACCTTGGGTCATCGATGTAATTATGGGAACCTTAATTTGTTATGAGATAAAGGCCTCATCCAAGGTCAAAGGTAGTCTCAGATCAATTGACACTATACTTGACCTAGATAATAACATATTTTATTAGGTATTTGACCATAATTGTGAGATCCCCGGTGCCATACATGCATATTTCCAAGAATAGCAGTTTTCTTCAGCCAGCCTTCCCGTATTAAATACCAAATTGCTGTCTCCTGTCTGAACGGGCAGACAGTTATCTGAAGGTCATTAAAGGTGCTATTATGCTTTTATTTTATGTTTCACCCTTCACAGACGTTTGGGTTATCGCTTGAAGATCTCAACTCATATATATTGATTACATTAGACCTTAGTTGAGAACGCAGTGCCAGTATAACACAGGTCTTAGTGAGGCAACACAGGTATTGTATTGAGTATATGCAGAAAAGAGCCTGCATATTTAGAGCAGAAGAGCAGAAATATCATAGGGATTATTTAAAGTGGCAACGAGAGGTTTTACATAACAGGTGTCGCTTAAAAATGTGAAAATCTATTTTTGTACAACTATGCAGGGTTTCTATCAGAATGTCCCATGTGAAAGGATTAACTGAAATAATTCGAAAAATCTTTGATACAAAAACTGGGTGCAATTCCTAATTTCGTATAGGAGCCCAATACCAAAATTCATTCCGCCCCGCCGCTAATGTTTTAATAGAAAGTAAGAAATGAAAATGCATTTTGTTTTTCACTTCAGGCATTTTGTAACCAAAGCAAGGTAGAAATATTTGGGGTCTTATCTATATGAAATCACTACATATGACATAATATATGGGTGCCCAAAAATCTCTCGTTGCACCTTTAAGTAGTTCGTCCCAGCCCCCACACAGAACGGTTTAACACCTTTGTTAGTTAGTATACTCTCTATATCATCTTGTAGTTAGTCCTCTCAAATTGTGGTATTACTTTTTCGTAGGTGTTAATTTAAGGTTCCATTGGTCAAACGTTTTTAAAATGGCTCCAATCAAATTGAAATGTCTGCCATATTGTCATTTAGTCTAAGGATGTATAGGTTTGTACCAGCCACGACCATTAGTTGTGGAGTTATAGGGTAAAATGACTAAAAATGGTACAGGTCAACATTAAAAGTTAATCTATTATATCTTAAATACTTGAAAATTATTTGCCTCGGAAAGTGACTCCCAAAAATTAATATTTTTGATTAATGTTTAATTTTTACTACCAAGATAATGTCACAGAAGGTCAACGCCAATTGGTTTATGTTGCCCTAGACATATTTGTCGCATAACATGATACTATACATTGTAGTCCTACAAACTATTCCTATTTTGACCTAAGCGGAACAACTTCTTTCATTTCGTACCAAAATTGGAGCAACCTCTGATTTGTGACCCTGTACAAAGGAAATTACCCTTTTTTTTGATCATTTTTAGCATTTTCACCCTATAACTCTGAAACCACTGTCCATAGATGGTACCAGTATACATTTTTGAATCTTATTACTAGAGCGAGCAATATGGCCATACTTTCTAACATGATTTAGCATTGTAAAAGTTTGATCCCTGTGTAACCTAAAATTGGCCCATACTGAAAATGTGATACCACAATTTGAGAGTACTAACTACCAAGCATAGAGGGTCTATACTAACTACCAAAAGTGTCAAACCTTTTCTGTAGTGAGGGGTGAACGATAATGTTTGACCCGGGTCCATGCTCCTGCTCTATTTATACTTGGAACTCAATTTACTTCTTAGGAAGATGATTTGCAAGAACTAAGTAAACATTGTGAACATATTTGTTGTTGCAAACAATTTTCTGCAGCACCTTGAGTTATGGAAGAGTGTTTGCAAATCACAGATTGTATTACCAAAAGGTGTCACTGTGGTTTGTGAGCAGGGCCCGTAAGTCCTTGAGGGAATTGTTTTGAGGGCCCTTGAGGGAAATTGTTTTGAGACCACAAGTTAACATAATGGCCAAACTAACTACTTTGTGTTAAACGAAATGATGCATGTTGATAACATGATTAATTGATAGCAACTTATGTCAAGAATCAAATTCATTATGCAGGTAACAAGATTTAACGAACTTGTTTTCCCGCATACAACATATCCCTCAAGAAAAGATAGGTATCTAGGGTATTCAAAGCAGTATTCCAATATAGCAGTATTCCTGCAATATATTTCTTGATGATGACTGTACAAGTTCATTTGAGTACTCAAAATCTTTGGTTTTTATTTGTTTGTTTTTGTTTACTCGACAGATGTCATGGAATGCTGCTGAAGGAATTCCAAAGTGATTTGTTCAAGAAATATGGCTCTATGTGGTATGGAAACTGGACCAAATTTGGGACACTGATACCATAGACACTGACACTTAAACAGCAAACTATAGAAAAAACTACTAAACATCTCAGTAAAATAAGAACATTTATGTTTTTAAATTCTAAGCATTAAGGCATGTATTCCAAAAGCCTGCTTCACTAAAGATCATTTTTAGTGCCGAAAATATTCAGGAATTTCTTTTGTAGAGGGGACGCTTTATTTATTCATAAATAGAGCACCCCTCCCCGAACAAAAAGAAGTTTCTGAATATTTCCGCCACTGATCATTTTAGTTTTAAAACTGCCTTAATTTAAAATAGCGTTTAAGCAAAATGTGTTTAAATATTTGGAATCATCAGTTTGGTAAAGCAGAATTGCATAACAGCGTCGAGAGCCAAAGTCGTGCAAACTTGTGCAAAAAAATCCTGATTGTAATTTAAAGGCTGACTCAGGTATTTCCCAAGATGGCACCCTTAAAGCGGCACTGGCACATTTCCACAAAATATAAAATTTCTTCAATTTGCTCTAAAATGATAGTGTAGGCCATTGGAAGAATGGAGATACATTTTACACATAAAAATAACATACTCAAAAACAGATAGGGACGCTCATATGAGGTTAAAGATATCCAGGTAATTTGTAGGCTTCCATGAGTTTTCCATAACTTTAATCTGCAAGTGTGTATATTACATGAATATCATAGACTCGTACATATTGATATTAATACCACAAAGGTCACAGACCGATCAAACAGGGTGCATGCCGCGGAAAACATGCATGCGGCGTGCGTTTATCGCAAGCCATAAAGGCCATAACGTATTGCCGCAACGCGTTGCGGCGTCGGCCAATTAGAATTACGAATTTCTGTGATGTATTTCAAAAATTAGACCCACAACACGTTGCAAAGTATCTATCAACGCGAGCTTCACAACGCGTAGCGACCTTCACAACTCGTTGCGAAGGTTCACAAGCCATAAGGGTCACAACGTATTGCCGCAACGCGTTGTGAGAAAGTAAGCAACGCTTATTTTGCGTCTTTTGGCAACGCGTTGCAACATTTCGGCAACGCGTTTTTGCGTCTCGGCCAATACAAAAGTCATGATTTCTGTGACGTATTTCAAAAATAGCTACACAACGCGTGCGGCACTCGTTATGACCCCCTTATGGCCTTCACAACGCGTTGCAGCCTTCACAACGGTTGCGCGCTTCACAACGCGCTGCAAAGCTTCACCAACGCGTTGTGAAGGCAATAAGGGGTCATAACGGATTGCCGCAACGCGTTGTGACTTTTCGCAACGCGTTGCGCCATTACGTTATGACCCTTAGGCTTGTGGACCTTAGCAAATCGTTGTGAAGCTTGTGCAACGCGTTATGTTGTGAAGCTCGCAACGTGTTGTGAAGGTTGCAACGTGTTGCAAAGTATATAGCACCTGTTGTGGATCTATTTTTTTGAAATACGTCACAGAAATTCATGATTTTGATGGCTCTGACACAGCAACGCGGTGCCGAATGTCGCAACGCTTTGCTGCTTTCTCGCCCACGCGTTGCAGGGCAATCGTTATGGGCCTTTAGGCTTGCGATATTGCGTTTTCTTGTGTTATTAAACGCCATTTTCGCCGTCTGCTGACTAATGTCGCCGGCCACATTAATTATGAAAATCGTTCCGTTTACCCATAAGGACGCTTGGATGGTCGTAATTTAAGGTGAGGGCTTATGTATATAAAGCTTTACAACCATGCTAAAAATATACGATTTGAAAAAATCTTGAGGGCGCCCTATTTCAAATGTGCCAGTGCTCTTTAATTTTCCCGTCAAAATCATGTTTTTTATTACTCACATTTTAGTGTCCACATTAATAATCATTGTGTGAACAGCTAAGCTCAAATTTAGTTCTTTCATATATTTAAATCCCCAAGCTAATTTTGCCCGCGCTCCTAGACCAACCCAAGACAAATACCGCTAGCTACATTTTTTTACATCAGGTCGGTAGTCATTTTACTTCTAGGGACGGAAGGGATATAGAAAAATCACAACTTTATTTTTAAATTCAAGATCCAGAATTTTTGTTATGAACAGTTCCTGTAATTTGTAAATATGTTATAAAATAATAAATGTTTTTACTGAATCCAAAACGAAAATCTGACGTTCATCTCAACTTTGGAATTGAGCATTTTAGGTGAATATCATTAGTTCTAGTCGACTATTTCAATTAAAACACAAACACTCAAGAGAGATTTATAATGCTTTTCCGTAAAAGTCAGTCAAAAAGTAACTCGATATTGAAAGTCATTCGCCCCAGACCGATGGCTTAGTCCATGAGCTGCAATCATTAGATTTTCGGTTCGTTGCACCAATGGTGATTTTAATTTTCCCCTATCAGCTTGAAGGGGATGTCTCCATGACTAGGATTAGGTATTGTTTCTGTTTTAAGTGGACTAGAGTGTGGAGAACTTCTGAGTTAGAACCATGTGAAATGTTCGCTGTTAGTGAACAATAGGAGAACGGTGTCTTTCTTCTTCATTCTAAGAACAGTACAGAGGTTCTTTGTTTAATATATAGGAAGCAAGCTTTCACCACCTGTGATGAAACAATAGATTGGGGAATTGGGATATTGTCCAAAACAATCGGTGTAGGTGTGGTCCTCCGAACGTGTTGTGAAAAAGGAAGGATGAAAAGGATTGCGAAACTTTCAGTTGTCTTCGCCGTGATTGTACATCAGGGGGAAATTTGCTAAGGACAAAATTCTCTTGCAAGTAATTTTTCTTGCCAGTTGTCAAGAATTTCAGCGATGTAGACCTCTCCAACACAGGTGGAGAACTTGCAGAACATTGATTTATATAATCTTCCTTGATATTTTATGTGCCGTAATTCTGGAAAGTTACCAGAATCGTCATAGCTACAGTAATTTAAATCGGTTGCCTTTGGAAAAAAATGGTTAACATTAGATACCAGAAGGATTTGGACTTAACCAGTGCTGACTCTGCACAGAGTTCACCTTTAATGCACCTGTGGACTATTATTATAAAAGCTCAGTTTTTATTTCTCATTCTACAACTTTACAAATTAATTGGCCGGTTTAGCGAAAAAGGACTTTTGCGATAACGCAAAACTAGTTGACTGTACCAGCAAGAATTGTGTCTCCAAGATTAATGTGGACCTGATTCTACAGACCATGGGTGCGCACCCAACAAGAACTTAATTGATTAGTGCATGGCCCCATGTGGTTTGTAAACCCCTCAGGTAAGCAAATATAATAATGTGTGTGCATTGTTTACATTTTGGTGTATATTTGTGATTGATTCAGATCAGATTTTAATTTAAATATTAATTTTTTAGGTTTTTTCTTTTTTTAAATGTTTCATTTCATAGAGACAAAATCATGTGAATTCGTTTATGAAACCCGGAGGTTGGATTTTCTGCCATTGGGTAAGTCCGTAACAGGACTACTCAGAGTGACGTCATCACGTGTTGTCCACTTAAAAAAAAAATATGCTTATGACGAATGGAAAAGCTTTGTCTAAAAATGTAAATAAATTGCCCCCTATTGAAAAAGTCAAACCACAATTTGAGAGCACTACCTACCTAGCATTGATGTAGAGGTTCCATACTAACTACCAAATGTGTCAAACCTTTTCTGTAGTGGGAGGTAACGAAACTTCTTAAATAAGGCCCCTGATATTGCTACCTCCTCTAGTGAAACGACATGGTGACATAAAACATCGCTATTTCTCAACTAGGAATTAATGGTCAGCCGCCCATTTTATGACGAATCGTTTCCGAAATTTGTCAAATTCAGTAAATTCAAAAATGTTCGAGAATTTATAACATGCACATTGCACTGATCCGTAGATGAGTCAGCCTCGCCATGGCCTAAATAGTGTAACAACCTAAAACTTAACCCGCCAACGCCGGATTTTTATTCTGTTTTTATTAAACTTGTTATAATACTTTGAATATCAGTAATAGTACTTGAGTTTATTGAAAGTCGTTTTTTTGAAATAAACTTGATTTACCCTTGAGGAAATAGTTCATTCCAGAATCAGGGACATTGTATGCCTTGATAGTTGTTGTGTTGAAGCCAATCATGGGCCGCGTGTTACTTGTCTTGGTTACCTAATAGTACATAAGTAATCCTCTCCCGTCACGCCAAACGGAACACACACACACACACCACACACACACACACACACACACAACCGAACCACACACCACACAACAGATATGCGCACTCTCGCAATATCACCCTATGCTTTTCAAGCCATAGGGAATAACATAGTTGGTGTAGCATGACTTATTGGATTGACCTAGTTCTAAAAGGACTAGTGTGTGGGAACTTCTTATTAAGAACTGTTATAGTAGATTTTTTTATTACTGTCAGGTCATTAAAAAGTTTTTGGGGCGTGTCGACGATTCATTCATTCTGAGAGGTTGTTATATTGCACCCAATCACTATCATAGAAGTTCGATGTCACGATACCGGCTAAGATTAAGGCCATAATTAAAAAAAATGTCCCTTACCCTTGCACAGGAAATAAACATGCAGAACCATTTCTATGCCATGTTGTCAGCAATCAAGGATCAAAAAATTATTGCGCATTAAATCTAGTACATGTACTGTAATGATTTTTTCATGCAAATCATAATTCATAATGGTGCTAAGGTTCAGCAAAGCAGCAAAATGCTTATATAGGCCTATATATCTATAGGCAAGTAATAAGCAACGTAAAAAATCTATATAGGCTTAGCGCTGGCCGATTTATTTTTATTAAATGAAAATTGTTATCAGTTCTGCTACATTAGTAATCTGAAGTTGAGCTTCTGAATCACATATATAAGAATATAAGATATTTATGTTCAGCTTAACATTAATACAAATTACTAATATGAAACTTATATGTTATTTACCAAATCAAACTCGACACTACAATATCCTCCATCGACGGATACTAAAAAAAAAAAAATTACATCTTCCGCCAGCACTCTCTTGGGAGGGTGGGTGGGCAACGGAAAATTGTTTATCCTCTTCGGTCGAAAGGCTGGACAGTGAAGCAAAATGGCAATTCAGAATATAAAAACGACATAAAGCCGATGTTGCCATTGGACAGATCGACCAAGCTGTACAAAAGCAAAGCTGTGATTGGTAACAAACCCGTGCTACCATAATAAAGTTTTAAAAGAAACGAGAAACATGACCTATAGGGTCGTTGCTACGTTGTGACAGGCACAGAATAACGAACGACATGGCACGGCCCAACCCCCCCTTTTTAACTGAGTCTACGCATTAAACACCGCGCCATACTGGCGTATTTAATTAATAAAAAAATAAGCAAAAAACATTCCTGGCGGGGTAATCTTGTCCCTCACTACCTTCGCATTCAGAAACGGTCATTCTCTCGAAAAGAGAAATATAAAGCAAATGCAATGAATAAAATTCCAAACACCAAACTTGAAAACTCCTGAAAGCATTCAACATGAGAAATGATTGAATAAGTTTTATTACTCACCAAAGTTCTTTACGTCACTAAGGAACATTATAAAATCTGATAACGTTTAATGGATAATTATCTGGCCAGAAATTTGACAGTTTGGTGCACACTCATTTAGAAAGTAGATTAGAGTTTTGGTCACTCTAACAAACTACACTATTTTTACGTCGCTTATCCTCTCTTCACCCAGCCTCGATGTCCATGACAATCGATGGAGATGGCCACTTAGATTTTAATAACATAAAATGTCCTCTGTGCCAAAACAACCACTGCATATGTTTTGAACTTTTGCAAAACAATGCTTGAGCAGGGCAGATACACCTGGCGGCATGATTCTATTTTAGGTTATCTTGTCTCGCTTTTCAATGCCTCTGAGGTTATGAAAATCTATGCTGATCTTGGTAGTAACAGTGGGGAAATAAAAACTACAATCCCCCCAGAGGTTCTCCCCACTTCACAGCGACCGCACTTGGTTATTCAATTGGGGGGGCCCATCTTAATAAGATTTGTACTTATTGACCATTCCGTTTGAAACAAACATTCATGATGCTCATCAACGGAAGCTCCAACAGATTGCCCCAGTCCCCTTGCCATGATTTGTCTGAAAAGGGGTTGAAGGTAGACCTCCCCGCTTGGGAAGCAGAGGCTACCTCTCCACTGAAAATGTTTTCTACTCTGAAATCAATCATTCATCTTTCTGGTACAACTCGAACTTTTAAGATGGTCAGGAATGATTTACTGGAAATTGTGCTCTGCACATCTTTTAGCATCTATGTCAACTGTGAACCATCATGGCTATGATCCACCACGTTTAATTGTAGGCATTCTTTTTAAATTTTTGTGTATTGTTGTCTGTTTTCCACTTAATTGCGTATTTTTGTGTGTACTTAAATTTGGTATATTCTTACGTCTTTTACATATGCTTCTTTTTTCACGAGACCACTGGTCGGGTATCTCGTTGTCCTAGATGGCTCCATTTTTAATTGCCAGAAATGTTTATTTTTAATGTTTATATCTATCTTTTATTGTTGAATTGTATTTTTAATGAATTGTGAATAACTGGCTGATTGAATAATCGCGACATTCCATCTTGTCGTTGCACGTTTTGGATTGCACTGATGGGAGATTTCCTATGAACAAATTCTGTTGAAATTCATTTTCTTTGGCAGTTGACAAGATATTTCACCGAGTGTATACCTCTCAAAAAGAAGGTGGAGACTTGTTAACATTATTATAAAATGTTCTTTATTACAAATCATCTGGAAAGGACAGAATCGTCAGAGCCTTTGAAAAGCAAAGGTTGACATTAAAATCAGGATTTCACCTTTAAAGGAGTTTAATCAAATTTCGAAAATATATCCTCGCTAATTTATACAATTTTAGGTTTTACATGTATTTTAGTAAATGATTACCAAAAAGTTAAAAAAAAAATGCTCAGAAATGTCCAAAATAAGCCTTTTATATCATCTCTTTTGACACAAATGCTCAACTTGCTGAAAATGGGTGGAGGAGATCGGCCTGTGGGTGTTTTATTTTGTGACGTAACTCTTTTGCGCTATTTTTCCGAGTATATCAGCTATAACGTCCCACGGCATTTATAAAACTACGTGCATACTATGCCATGCTTGAGTGGACCAATTTGTCCACAGCCTGTGTAACTGGTATGAAAAGGTCTGTTATGTAGGACTACGCACGAGTTTAGTATACACATAGAGCTACGCACGAGTTTGGGGAACGGACCCCTGCAGAAGTAGCTGAAATTATCAGGTGAACCAGGTGTATATTGTGTTCTTCGTATGCTTAGATGATCCGAAGGACAAACAAAAGTCCCTTC